>NW_010578916.1:162329-176663 GCF_000705375.1 Tinamus guttatus | reverse complement strand
GAGGTCTTTTTTATTATTAACCATACTCTATTTCCCAGTGTTTCAGGTAAGTAGTGAATGAAGTAGTGAATACATGGCTAAATTTAAGTATTAACGCAAGGAACACAAACTGAGCTCCATTGAAACTGAGAAACTTTCTTTGATCAAATTTTCAAACAAACAGAAAGTAAAACATTCAGTATTCTGAAGTGATTCTTGAAATCTTAAGGGGAATCATGAAAATCAAATGTGTATACACTCACAGAATAGAAAGATAAGCATTTTTTGTATTGTAGATGATGATTCTCTTTGTTGTTTCATTTTCCAAAAATATGTGCAAAATAATCATTTATAAATGATCAAAATAAAACACTCCCTAGTGAGTATGCCACTGTAGATTTCTCCCTTCACATTTAAAGCACAAATGTTTGCTGTGGATTTGTAGCTTAGCTTGAAACCATGGGAAACAGCAACTGCAAATTATAAGATTTCAATTATTTCTTATGTAATAACTAATACAAGTGATTTTCATTCAATGAGAACTAGATGGAAACAGAAGCGATTAGCCAATATAAACTAATCCACAGCCAGAGGCTTAAGGAGGGTGCACCAGATACCTTCAAGTGATGCTGCCCTTGCCAGCTCATCTGGTACAGGACTCTTACTGGCTGAGATGGGAGAAGCTCCAAGGGATACAGCTGGTTATGAGGATAGTATCTATATACTTTTGGCACTTGCACTGCAGCTAGGGTTGTGGTTTTTTTTTTTTTTTTTGCTTGGTGTAAAAATAAAGGAAAGAAAAAAAATGAAAAAAAAATGCAGGACCTAAGTTTATTTAAGGCATTTATGCCGTTTATTTAATTGAATTGTGCATTTTCTTTTATATGTATTATATGCTAGAAGCCAATAAAATAATTTGCCTGAATAATTTGGAGAATTCACAAGTATTAGTAACTTTAGTCTAGGAAATGATAAAAAAGTCATACTTTGGATTCTTTTCAGACTTCTGAAATCAAGAGGAGAACTTAATGATGAGGTCATGTATTTATGTGACATAGTCATTCTCATTCACTAAAAATAAATAAAGTGCTGTTTCCCTGAGAACAGGAGTAATCAAATCATAGGAGACAAGTTCCTTGCTCACATCCTCAAGGGCTTTTCAACCAGCAGCTGACCTAACCCCTTCTCTGGGTTCCTTTCAGGACAATGCATATTCCGCTTCCCCCAGCTGTGTTTGAACTGTCTTTTCCTATTTCTCACTCACAACATACACAAACATACTTTTACCTCCTTACTTATCAGCGTGCAATGAAAACATTAATCTAAACAAATTTAATTACTGAATGGACTTACAGATTTGTTTTGCATAATGATATGTGTCCCTTCTGGTTTGAAGCCCATAGTTGTTTCTTTCAATTAATCTGAAAAAAAGGGTAATTACCAACCTTAAGAGCTTCCAACTAATGCATTTGTAAGTGGAGAATAAAGTAAATAAACAGCAATCTAGTTCCCTACTTCCTTCATTCCTGAACTGCATGCTTCTAATACAGAAACAAAGAGTTATTTTTAGACTTGTAAGCAGTCAGCTGCATGTAAGGTATAGATTCCTGATCATCTGCTGCCAGATTTTGTTCTTTGTTATGAATGAATTTTATTTCCTCACACTGCCCTCCCCCCACAAAAAAAAAAAAAAAAAAAAAAGAAGAAGAAGAAGAAGAAGAAAAAGGTACAAAGACAAATGAGTCAAAACTGGTTTCTTCGGCTTTACTTATAATTAATAATCTACCATTATCATGTTGAGCACTTAAGGCAATCTGAAGTGTATTGTCAAAGAGCATATACTTTATCAAAGCTACAAGAAAGAGTTTTCTGTTAGTTTATTATCCTATTAACAGGATGCACAAGTGGGACATCCAACTTAGTAATGGCTCATTAGTTGTTTTTCATGTTAATATTATTATGAAAAAAAGGGACTTAGAATACAAAATCTTCTAATCGCATTGGACAGTTACAGGAGGAAAAAAATCCACTGAAAGCCATATTTTTTTAGTAGGGATGGGACTATTCTATAAGCAGTGATCTGTGCCAGGACTATGACAGCCGCGGTAATTACCTCCATCCAGTTTTGCCGGGAATGAAGGTGTCATTTGTCTCTATTATAGCTGAACATTGAAGCTGCCTTCCACTTTATTCAGTAAATGAAATGCTTTAACACCTGACTCTGAAATGCTGCTAGAAAAAAAAAATGAAGAAAAGGAAGTTATCACAAAACAGAGATAAGAGACAATGAGATACTCTTCATAAAACACATTCTGTTACAACTAATTCTCTCTGTCAAAAAATTAGGAATTCACACAATAAACATTCCAGTACATGAGTATTGGTGTTTTTGATTATCATTGTTTACAATCTGTCTTTAGTGTGTTATGTGAATGTAAACTATCTTGAACTACTTTTTCTTCACATATTCTCTATACCTGTTTATGATGAAGAAGACACCATTGATGTGAACTCTCTTCTGAGTACAGACTAACTATAGTTTCATTTTCTATAATTTTTAACCATTATCTCCCTATGCTACTGTGAAGTAGGCATAGGGCCATAGAAATTGGTGGGGTTTTTTGCTTTGTTTTGTTTTTCCCACAAGATTAGAAACACCTTTTGAAGGATCTTTTAAGAAGTATCAACTGTTCCTGTTCATCATATGCAAGAGTTAGGACTGCTGTCTCATCTGAGCAGCTTGTTCAGTAGACAGTAACTCAAATGTAGACACCCACTTTGTTAATGTTTCAAGTTAGCAGAGCATCCCTCATAGAAGAATTAACTTTTATAGACAAACAGGCATTTTGCTTAAACAGGTGGGTGTGAACATAAAAAATATATATATTCATTTATTTCTGCTTTCTATTACTATGAAGTACGTTTCTGTAGATGATTCTATTATACAATACAAGCAGCATATATCAAAATAACTTAGAAATGACCTCATATCGTGTCATATCATATCATATCATATCATATCATATCATACGGACTTTGAGATTTTGAAAGAGGCATAAACAACTTCTATGACATTTTCCTATATATAAGTATTTGTGTAAGCTTTTCTTACACAAAAGTATATCAAAAGTTTGTAACTGTATAAAAATATCTTTCAGCACTACAGTCAATAATTCAAAAAGTCAATAATTCACTTTGCAGATGAAGCTGTTCTGAGACTTTATGACATGCCTCTCTTAGAACATAATGACACCAGTGAATTTATTTCCATCTATGATATTACAGACTTACAGTACCATCAGTGAAAATGAAAGACATTTTTGTTTGTTTGTTTGTTTTTTATCAGGTAAAAAAGTGGAGCCATACATTCCAACTTACAGTTCAATTTACAATGGTTTCTTTTTTTTTAATGTCCATCTCTTTTATGCCCATCTGACTGCTTTTGCACTTTTCTAAGCTGAGACATACCATAAATCTGAGATCCATTTTGACTAAATTCAGCCACACAGGTGAATGGCACACAAATAAGAGGACAGAACTTCCCTCTGGCAATTTTATTTTCTTTGTCAGAATAACTTAAGTGCTCTGGGACTCTTTCACTTGAATGCTGAGATAATGGCAAGTTAGGTGGCCAAATGACAGCAATTCCAAGTGAGTTTTCTCTTATATGTATGTACAGATAAATACCATCTGTGTATCTAAGACTGCAGTTTCGAATTTTTCCTTTTCTGCATATACCATCCTATAATGCTCTGCTGGGATTTTTTCTTTTATTTTGTATACATAGCACCTACAACAAAGAAATGTTCAAGGTCCTTCCCTGAACACTGCTACCAAAACAACTGTGTCTCTTCAAGTACGAAAAAGAAGAATTTGGTCTGAATACAATTTTAAATAGCATCGTGATCCAATTCTGAAAAATATCAACATCAATCAGGTCTTTGAACATTATAATTTTAAATAAGACCATAGTATTCTTCTACGAAACATACTCGCTGTTTTGAGCCTTGACATTTAAAACTTCAATCCTAGATTTTCACTTTCTTGTCATTCAAGTAACCATTCCCTACATCGTTTCTGTTTGTTGTTTTTTGAATATTATTAGTCTGTAGTCCTTCTTAGCAACCAGAAAAATGGTGCAAATATTCCCTTATTTATATCAGAAATGCTTCAACAAATGTATTTTAGAACTCTTTCAGCACCTTCATGATTATATCATGTTAATGGGACATAGCTATTCCATGATGTGTTCAAATACTGTATTTCTTTCTTCCCTTGATATGTCAATTCATAATTTCTTTACTTAGTGAAAGTTCTTATTTCATTTTAAGAATTCCTGTGTAACAAGACACACATGGAAAAAATACAATTGCTGACCCATCTAAATAAAAAAAAAATATAAAATACACTTCATTAGTATTCATGAAGGGTGTGGATTTTCCTTTTATCGATCTTTGTTTGCTGGTTTACTTTTATATGGGATATATGTTAAAACAATGTCTGAATCTATTCAAGTGCAAAACATTTCTTGCTCATTTTTTGTCTCTTTTACAGTGTAACTGAGAAATATGAAAGTTGAAGTTGTGATGCTATCATTTCCAAAGGACTGCACACTATCAAAACAAGATTTGTAGGTAGCCAGCATCACATGAGCTTTATATTGAGTAATTTCTTAAAGTAAAATTTATAAATGAATATCACTGAATTGCATGTATGTGGAAAATATTTGATCATATGTATAAAAATTATTACAGATATGATACATAATAATATATGAAATTGAATTGAATGGACTTTCTGCATTATCATATCCAGTCCTCTTTTACCTTTATACATCATTGTACATATTCCTGTCATACAGTCTTATTAGGGAGCCAAGTTAAGAATTCTATCTTAATTCAATAAATTGATGTGGACTCATTGTAGATATTCACTGTGGATCTGGCTAAAGCCACTTTTCAAAAGTCTAATTTCTTCACAGCTTTATGGCTTCAAAGTGCTCCAAGGACTTCAATATGACATGCTTCATGACAGGAACACGTCTGTTTGAGTGCTAGTTTTTAAATTATGCCTTTGAGTTAACAGAAAGTCTTGTAGAAGAAGGTCACACTTTTCACACCTCACCACATAGCCCTAAAAGCTAAGATGTTAAATTGCTACAGCAAGTTGTAGTTATATTGATAAAATTCTTGTATCACAATGAAGATAATTCTTTTCCTACTCAGACATTCTCCTGTCCTTTTCTTGGGGTGCTCAAATCCATTCTGGGGACTATCATCTATCAAAAAAAAAAAAAAAAAAAAAAAAAGGAAAATCCAGTAGATGATGTTTCTTTTAACTAACAGAGACAATTTGCCATTTTTAGATATTCAGTTCAGGGTTTTTGTAAGTTACTTTATTTAATATCATGCTGTATTTTCAGATCTCTGGGATAATTAAGATATGCATGTGAAAATCCATGTGCCAGTTTTAAAGCAAGTCTTCTGGTTTAGAATTTGATCTGTAAATGAGATGTAATTAGTAGTTAGAATTTTGTGGCCCAATTGCCTCTATCATTTTGAATTTCAGTGGAAGCACAGCTTGTTTTAAATTAGGAGAAGGACATTGAAGAAAGAAAAGATAGATAGAAACTAGTATTTATTGGTTTAGTCAAGTCAGAAAACTAGTCAGAAGTGTATGAGGAAGAGTTAGTCTGATAACTAAAGAGACTGAAAGATGAATCATGGACTATAACCCTGATTTCTTGTTTCTTTTCAAGGGTTGGAAGGTACAAATCTATTTTTCTCTTCCTTCTGTTTTTTTTGTTTTTTGTTTTTTTACTGCATTTGTTGCATTAGAATAGTAGAAAAGCAAAGAAGCAAAAGCTACAGACTACAAGATACTGAAGTCCAGACTGTCTCAGTTTTACCAGGCTTGTGTACTTGTCCACGCAGCTGAATGTTACCTGGGATATGGTTATCTGTACTTGTGCACATGTTTAACTTCCCCAAATACATATGGATGAAAAGTAACTTTGGAAGAAGAGCTGATAAAAGCATTTAAATTTGCAAGTTTATTCAAAACTTTGCATATGAGTGCAAGAACAAGAGACTGAAAATAACTCCCAGACAGAGGACTTGGGTATGACATATGTGTTCTACTCATAAAATTGTCCTTTATGACTAATATGATTTTAAATGGAGCTATAAACATGACTTCAAATAACTGAGAAATGCAAGTACTTAAAAAGCAAATCACAAGAGACTCTTTCCTTCCATTACATTTTCACAAGTTATTTCACTCTATTGCTAAGATATAGCATAGCTTTATTTTACTAGCTTTTTAGCAATTTTTGGAAGCATACTTTATTTTAGTTTGTTACCCCCTCCCAATCCCTGATATGAAAAAAGAAGAAAACTAAACTGGATTCAGATCTTTTTGGGAAAAAAAAAACACACAAGCAAACACAATTACAGAACGGTCAAGCTTCCAACTTCCAGTATTCTTGAAATGACATTATGGAATGTTTATTTATTTATTTAGTTAGTTATTAATACTGATTTTCTCTAACCAAAAACATACTTTGTCAGTGACAAATGGAAATGGAACCGAGAAAAAAACAAGATCACATTATCAGTCCAGAATCCCTTATGCTCCTTAGAAATATACTTAACCACTGAGGAACACTGGATATTTAGCTAACTTTCCAGTATGAAAGGTCACAGATAATAATTACCACTAACAATCTCTGCACATTTTTTTACTGGTGCAAATATGTAAGTATACAGGAACACTGTAGTAAGGTCAACTCAGCACACGGTTGAGAGAGAGAGCAGGTTGTCAGTTTTATTCACAGTTAATCCTATGCAGCCTTTCAGAAATTGTAACAATCTCGGTTTCTTTTGGCCTTACATAAAAATGTGCTATTGGATGACCTTTTTATGAGAGATAGATTCAATTATAGCTTTGGCTCAAAATTCTGGGTGCAGTAAGTTGCTTTTGGGCCACATCTGCTCATTAAAGATCTACAAGTGACATAAACCTATATAATTTTGGTAAAAATCAATGCTTTTGACAGCTAATTTTGGCACACGTTCCAGTTTTTAGTTTTCTGCCTATGTCGTTCTTTTTAATTTTGAACAGTCGAACAGTCTGAGATTACAAATCTTGAAAATTATTAAAGCAGGTTATTTTTATTTGGCTGATTGGTTGATTTGTTAGTTTTTTTTTTTTTTTTTTTTTTTTTTTTTTTTTTTTTTTAGAAATTTTCCATAGCTATAGTTACTCAAGAAAAATAAATGCATAAATAAATAAATAAAGGTTCATACAATATATTCTCATAAGAAAACAATTGCTTTATCATCATAAAATATTGCATTACCTATATAAACAACCTCATTTGTAATTGGTTACGACCTTATATTCCTGAAAAGACATGGTGAAATAGCTGTAACAAAGATAATGAATTACATATTCCTTTTTTCGTCATAGCTAGATATCCTATCCAAACCTACCAGTTCAATACTTAAAAAATGAACAAACAAACCTTGGAACAGTTTTGAAAATGTTCTGTTCAGAATTTTTCAGTTTACCGCTTCAACATCATACATAGAAAAATGTATATTCACATAGAGACAGGGTTAGCAATTTCTTACTTCTCCATTTTAATTCCTCCAGCTGTTCTCCTTTTTTAACAAAATTTTCAATATTTTTTATACACGCATACGCACACAGTCATACACATGTGAATATAAATATAAAGAATTTTGTCCCAAATATTAAATTACATATTTACATTTATGTAATATATGTAATATATTTACATTACATTATGTTCAGCTACAGAACCCATTTTTTTTAGCTTCAGTCATGATACTAGTCAGGTTCTTATGTAAAATGCTTATATACTGTGTCTGGCTGTGATGTCACAAAATATTTATATACCTTTGTTATACAACATACATACTATATAGTCCTACTTATACTATTTTAGTATGCTTCTATTTGAGTTTAAGAGAAGCTAACATTACGTCCCAAGTAGTGTGCTGATAATTTTTAAATGTTATACGGGCCTCTGCTTTGACTGAAATTCCTTTGTGAAAAAAAAAAAGATGCTTTCACGGGATACTTACTTAAAAAATACCTGATCTAAATGGTGTTAACAAAAATTTAACTTGGTCATACCATTGTGAAAGAAGTCTTCTAAAGTCAAGTATGTTTTAAGGCCTGTCAAAAAGCATAAATGTCATAATTTTTTTCCAGCACACAGAGACTGTGTTTTCTCTCTAATCTCTGTTTTTGTACAGCTTCAAATCACTACATTACATGAAAACGTTTTGTTAGCAGGTCTAAACCATGCAAGCGTCCTGTTGCTTTAAGGGATATAGGATTTAGGATGCAGGGGAAGAGAGTTTAGGGAAAGTTTGGGACTGTAAAGAATTTATTATGGGGTGTTGGAAGGAGTTAAGCAAACTAGGGAAGGAGAAGCCTGGGAAAAGAGGGATAAAAAGGGCAGATCACACATAAGCAGAGGCAGGTCATTGCACTCGTCAGACTGAGCCCTTAGGTTCAATGCTGTGATCTGTCTTATATTATTAGTAAATTCTATTTTTAGAATTTAATAATATTCTGTCTTGTATGCGAATGTCATCCCTATTTTGAGGCTGTGTGTGTGTGAATCATGAGGGAACTGCGCATTACAAGCAGGACAAGGAGGGGCCCAATGCCCACCCTGGGGAGTCTTGTGCTCTGCACATGTGCTTGTCCCAGTGAACTTTAATCTGGGAAACTTTATGCATTTGGAATACAAGTAATATAAAGCAAGCAAAGATAAAAGTTGGGGAACAAAAACTTCAGTACTATTCAGTAGAAAACAAACATTTTCCTCTGATTTCCAGAGAATTTTTACAGGGAAAATATCTGAATAAATTCTGAATTTTTCAGTTCTTTGTAAAAGAAACAAATGTCTTGCAAGTATTGAGTAGCTCCCTTAAGAGTTTGGGTTTGTGATGGTTAAACTGTCTGTTGTTGAAAAAGAAAAAACACATTTTGATCTAATCATAGCAAGACATTTCCCTTAAATAAAGAATGGATGGGGTTCAACTTGTTTTAGAATTTCTCTGAAGGTTTCTTCAGTTTAGAAAAATCATTTTTTCAATGAAGACCATTCAAACACTTACATGAAAGACTAGTTATAGAAGGAAGAGCTCAGATATGAAGAAAAGTGTTGTTCAGCTAATTCTGTCAGATCTTTGCATTTTTGACCATAGATGCAGAAGTTATAGTAGATAAATATTATTAAAGCTGTATATGAGTCACACTGATGCATGATTTAAACAGATGAATAGTTTTTAATTACATACACCTGTAGTGTGTTCAAAGAATAAATTGTTTGTAATAATCATATTGGTATTTAGAGATGTCGTTTTCATTTTATCAGTGCTCTGTAAGAAAAAGTAGCTTTCATCATTAGTCACAAAATACAGATACACAGTAATCTTTTTGTTTTTTCTTTTTCTTTTTTTAAAGTTTAAAAAATACTGGCAACCAGAAGCACAAAACTACTATACTCTACATGCAAATTCAGTAAAAGAGAAGTGGCTATAAAGTTTACACTTCACATAGTTATTAATGTTTTGGAAAAAAAACTAGCTCCAGAGAGTATTTCAGACATAACTATCTAGTTCTTTTCCACTAGGCAAGACAAAAATGTATTATAAACTGTTAAGATGCTGATGATCAAGCCATTTCAATTTTTTTATTATTTTTTTTTATCACAACCTCATAAGCTTTCAGAACAGTAAGAACACTAATAAGGAAAAATATTTTCTTGATTACTAAAAACTTTAAATTCCTTTCTGAAATGAGTAGTTACATTCTGCAATCAATATTTTTTGAAGTAATATTTATTTCTTGATGGCATTATTACAAAAGGCGATCTCTTAGGTTTTTTGTTTATTTTTCTTCCTATTTGTCTTACATATAAAAGTCTTTTTTTTTCTGTGGGTGTAATGTGAAATTGAACATTCAAAAATACTACTGTCTCAAAATTTAATATATTACTTGCCCAAGATATAAGGAATATCCAATTATATGTGCATTTAAAAGCTATGTGAGGGTGTTTTAACTCCATATAATTAAATTCTATAAGCCTATTCAAAATGTAAGTTTGGGGAGCAGCAGAACAGTGTTCAGAATGATTAATTTATTCTTGAAAGATTACATTTGAGAGGTATGTTGAATGAGCTCATGAGCAATCCTTTCTCTTTTCTTCTTCCATTGGTAGCTTACAGCCTCTCTCATCTTGTTCATTCTCAGCTTTGAAGAAGGCTCTACAACAATTATGACTTTTCAGTAATACTCCAAACAAGCTTTTATCAGAAATTCCCCTTGATAAGGATGCTTTCAGCCACTGTTATCAAGTCTAATTGATAATGGGATGGAACTAAGCCTGGACATAACCATGGAAGAAATGTAAGAGTGAGCTATAGAAGAAATGCAAAGGCACTCAGTCCCATACCACCATTCTCAGTTCTCAGATCTTCATTCAAATTGTGCAAAATTATTAGCCAAAGAAGGGGAACAACTGTAATTTATGGATAATAGTAGGATATCTGACTATTTTATAGAACCACACTAGAACAGTACATGTGGGTGTTGAAAGAAACAGCACAGTTTTGAGTAATCATATAAAAATAAGGTCTCAGTTTCTGTAAAGTGTGAGATTTTATCAGACATAGATTTTCTTTTCTTTTAATTTATATTTAATTCTTTGAAAGATATAAGACATTCCAAGGAATTTAAATATCATCTCAGAATTGCAGAATGGTTGAGGTTGGAAGGGACCCCTGGAGTCCCTTCCATCTAGTCCAACCCCCCTGCTCAAGCAGGGACACATTACGCATGTGGCACAGGGTCGCATCCAGCTAGGTTTTGAAGATCTCCAAAGATGATAACTCCACCACCTCTCCAGGCAGCCTGTTCTAGTGCACTGTCACTTTCACAGGAAAGAAGTTCTTCCTCACATGGAGATGGAACTTCCTGTGTTTCAGCTTACACCTGTTACCCCTATTCCTGTTGCTGACCACCACCAAGAAGAATTTGGCCCCATCTTCCCTACATTCTCCCTCTCAGGTACTTATACATATTGATCAGATCTCCACTCAGTTTTATCTTCTCCAACTAAACAGGTCCAGCTCGCTTAGTCTTTCCTCAAACAATAGTCCCTTAATCAACTTTGTTGTTCTACACTGGACCCTCTCTAGAAGTTCCACATCCCTTTTGTACTGGGCAAGCCAGAACAGCACACAATATTCCCAGGTGTGGCCTCGCCAGAGCTGAGGAGAGGGGCAGGATCCCCTAGGATACCTAGTCAGGATCCCCTTACTAGCCTCAGCAGTAAAGACTGAAGCAAAGAAAGCATTTAGAAACTCTGCCCTCTCAGCATCCTGCCACCAAGGCACCCATCCCGTTCAGCAGCAAGCCCACATTTTCCCAACTTTTGCTCTTGCTGATGTATTTGTAGAAGCCCTTCCTGTTGTCTGTGACAACTGTAGAGTCTGAACTCCAAACTGGCCTTGGCCTTCCTCATTGCATCCCTGCATTCTCTGACAGTGTTCCTATATGGTTTCCATGTGATCTGACCCTTCTCAACAAATAATCTCAACAAGAATGTAGAAGTACTTCTCTTCAAGGAGGATTTAATTTGTTTCTTTTTCTTTGAAAATGGAAGAGTATCATCCAAGTGGAGTTCAGTTTTTCCAGACCTGCTGTTCGCTTTAAAATCCACTAAGAAAGGCCTACCTATATGACACAATCAGGGTAGCAGAGAGATCAGGCAGTAGTAGTTAACTAGACAGGTAGTGGATGTTTATTTAAAATATGCAATTACCTTCATATTTTATCCTGTTTGTCATCTTCTGAAATCTCTCTGCCTTTGAGACAAATTAAAAGCACCTCAGTGTGGATGAAGTAGTCAGGGACTTAAAAAATTCTGAAAATATTTTCTCTAAATTAACAACATGATATCATGAATTTGAGAGACAATAAGAAAGGCTTGGTTAGTAGAAGTAAAATGATGTGCTTGTCTATTGCAAAAAAACAGGGTAATGCTCTCTGTAGAAAACACAGGTTTCATACTAAAGATACCATACTACACCCTCCTCTTACTACATTACTTTCATCAGCATTTGTGAGAAGATGAAGTCTCACAAAGGTACATTTTCTGAAAACAGTGGAATTTCCCCAGTGCACAATTTCGTCTGGAAAACATAATTTACCATATAACATTTACAACTATCTATTATCTGAATACTTTTTTTCCAAAATCATTTTATCTTTTTTGTCTTTATAGCTCCTCAGAGACTCTGTAACATCTCTGCTTCATGTTGCACATAAGGAGAGATGTCCATAGGCTACATTTGAGCAGGAGAATAAGAGGGATTCCTATGGCAATGGGGCAAAGGTAGGTGGAACCTTGTGGTTTCCGATAACCACAAGAGGGCTTTTTATCCAAGAGAACATGTGGGGTTTTTTGTTCACTATACCTGCAGACCTTACCTTAAGACTATACCTTATAGTGAATATTCAACAGGACAGAGGAGTGAATTCTGCCACAGAAAGCATCTGTGGCAGAATTCTGCACAGAAGGCCAGTCATAACTGATCTTATAGATGGTAATTTTAAACACAAACAAGAAACAATGAGAAATAGCAGTGTACACAAGATCTGTGGTAAGGTTTGTTTTGTACTCAGGACTCAACGATATGATCAGCAGATTGCCAAGTCTTGTTCGATGCTCAAAACAACATTGTTGAACCGGGTATAATGCTAAGAAATATATTAAATAGTTGAAAGGTGATCACCAGGGGGAAATTTCTTTGGGAAATTAAGAAAATTAAGAAAGTTTTGACTAGGTAATACATTGTCTTTGAATAACCAGAAGAAATCTCTTGATCACAGCAGCTAGCTGTTATGGGGGATTTCAGCCACTGACTTCCACAGGGAGGAGGCAGCATGGTGGGCTAGAGTGAGGCAGATGCTTTTTAGTGGCTGAGAAGCAAATGTGTAAACCAGGGGTCAGATAGTCCAGTGCTTCTGGACCTGCTACTCACAAATGACAACTGTCCAACTTTCAGTTGCAGTCTTGGTTATTGTGACTATAAGACAATCAGTGTAAGGTCCTGAAGCAAATAAGGAAGTCAAATAGAAGACAGAGACCTTGGACTACAAGAGGATGGATATTGGTCTATTGAGGAATGAATCACAATCTCCTGTGAGGCTGCCCTGAAGGGCAGAGGAGCCTATGAAAGCTGGCCCATCTTCAAGGACACCTTATTCAGTGCACTAGAACACACTGTGCATCTGCAAGAAAACAAGCAGAACAGGAAAAGGTCAGCTTGATCTGACACGGAGTGCCTGACAGACATTAAAGATAAAAAGGGCACTTAAAGGTAAGAAAGAAGGACAAATTACTAAGGAGGATTATAAGCATCACATGACAATGCAAGGTCAAAGCTCAGTGAAGCTGAAACTGGTGAAAAATGTGAAAGGCAACAGAAAGACTTGAACATATATACAACACACAGCAAAGGAAAATGAAAGAAAATACTAGCCCTCCAGTGAATGAGGAACAAAATTTAGTGACGAAGGACATGGAGGAGGCTGAAGTACTTAGGTCCTTCTTTTCCTCAGTTCTACTGGTAAGGTCTGCACTCAGGCTCCCTCATTTCCACACTCAGTGACAAAGTTTGAGGGAGAGAAGTACTACTACCTTTATAGCTAAGATTTCAGTTAAACACCACTTAAGAAAGCTGAAAGTATACCACAAGTGTACAGCACCTGGCAGGATACATCCAAGGCTGCTAAAAGAGCTGTTTAATGCCACTATGCCTTATGCCTTCAGAGGTTATGGCAACCAGGAGATGGCCTTTATGCTTAGGAAAAGGCAAATAGAATGCCTATCCTCTAAAAAAAGTCAGTAAAACAAAACAAAACAAAAATTGGGATACTAGTATCTCATGAAGTTCTTGATAAGATTACAGAGAAAATTATCATGGTGGTTAGATCAAGGCTAATGAAGAACCAAAAATTAAATGGAAACACCAGCTTAAGGCTTTAGATAAAGTCTCCCATAGCATCCTAGTGTTTAACAGAAACCTCATGAAATTCAATAAAGGCAAAAGCAAAGTCTTGGGCAGAACAAGCTATTGCCAAGATAGTCTGGAGACTGAATGGCTGCAGAATGGCTAATTCTGCAGAGAAGGAGCTGTGTATCTTGGTAAACAGCTGCATCATTATAAGTCAGCAGTACGCAATATTTAAGTAATCAGCAATGCATGATCAGCAAACACATCCCAGACCATTTTAGCAAAAGTG
>NW_010578916.1:138783-162291 GCF_000705375.1 Tinamus guttatus | reverse complement strand
GTGTATAGTTCTTTTCACAAAAGAAAAAGAAGATGTGGACATAGCAGAGTCCAGAGCTAGTCCACCAAAATGATCACACAGCAAGTAAGGAGATACTGAGAGCTGGATATTTTGTTTCTAGGAAGAGGGGGTTAATAGGAAGGTGATAGTTTTATTGCTCTCACCTACGTAATTTGTTATAGAGAAGATAAAGCATGATACTTCTTGAAGAGAGAAGACGAAGCAAAAGACAAAAGTTGTAACACAAAGAGTTAGGACTTTTTTTTTTTTTTTTTTTTTTTCGCAGGAGGATGATCAACAAGTTGCCTAGAGAGGTTATTTGAATCTCTGTCTTTGAAGATATTTGAAACAATATGCTGGAAACAACCCTGGGGAACCAAATGTAATTTTGGATCCACATCTAAGTTCAAAGTTTGTCCTGGTTTGGGAGAGTGGTTGATCCAGCAATCCTCCATAAGTCTCTCTCAACTTACATTATTTTATGATTCTAAGCCTTCTCGGAGCACTTTTTTTCTAGCTAAATTTACTGAGTAATCATACCACAAATCTGTGGTTATCATTCTTTTCTGCTTATATTCTTGTCTGTTTTTAATCAATTTGATCAATTTGAAAATCATAATTATCACTTAGGCTTTTGAATTCTTATTGTGCATAGAGGAAAATATTAACATGTGGCATGCAGAAATTCAGATAATATGGTTTATCAAGAAAAGCTATGAATGAAATGGCAATAGAACAAACATAATACCCAGTGAAATGAAAGTATTTCTACTGTAAAACACACAATTTTGGTGGTTTTTGTTAATTTTGCATGTTGCAAGTTAAAAACTTGAATACGTGCACTTGAATATGTGCTCTACACATCAACAGACAAATTCAGTTTTGCTGTATGAAACTCCTTTGCATAATCCTCTGTCTTGTTCCCTGCAAATCATTTTCTCTTACTGCTTGCTTTTACGAATCACAGGCTATGGATATCTATGTGACAGTTGATATTAATGGGGAAGATGCTACTGTAGCAATTGGATAGAATTAAGCAGTGAATTGTCAGCCATAGTGCTTTTTCAGTATTTTCTATTTGTAATGCAGTAGCAACTTCTCTCAGGGACAATCTGGAATTATTATAAAGTAGTTAAAAAAAAAGATCAGGAGATAAGTTAGTTACAACAAAGAAGTGAAAATCAAGAAACACATAAATAAACTTAAATTTAATAGAATTTATGAGAATAACATCTATTTTTTCCAGTCTAGAGTGATGCAAGAGCATAATTACTAAAGAAAATTAATATAAAAATCAAGGAAAAAAAAAAAAACACCAATAGGCTCTCTAGAAAGTAATTCAATTGACAGGGAAAAGAATAAAGTGTTAAGGGACTTTTTTCAATAATCATCAAACTTTTTTCAATAATCCTGATTTTTTTTCCTTAGATTATTCAGTTTCTTCTTCATTACAAAACCTATTACGCATGATCTTTCACACTACAGTATAACAAATGAAAATCTTCTTTCATTGTCACGGGAATGAAATGTTATTAACTTTCCATTTAGAATAGAAAAAAAGTACTTAATGTTTTATAGTTTTAAACTGACATGTCTTTACGGAAAACAGGAAAAAAAATGGTAAAAAATAAATGAGCAAGGAACTAAACATCCATGTAAAATTTGAAACAAGCAAACACACAACAACAACAAAAAAGCCTTGATTTGAGGGAGTGGCTACTGGGAAGCATGTTAGGCATAGCAATTAGTGGATTGCAAAGTGAGGTCTTTTTAAAACTAAACAAAACAACAACAAAAACAATCAAACAAACAAAATCTAAGAGGGTACTTATCTGTTGCATGAGCTCAATAGTCATACCAATCATGAAATTATCCCTTAGATAATGAAAAATTCACCTGTCCAAAAGAATTAAAAAAACAACTATATTTCAAACCAAGTCTTTAACATTTTAGTGATAGGAAATGGTGTTTGTATGCTTTCAACTGTGGCAAAAACAAAGCAAAACAAAAACATTTCATCTATGATTTTTTTTCTCCACTATATCAAGTATAACTGCTATATAATTCCAGAAAAGTGTCCTGGTTGATATACATTTTCCTACTTATATATAAATTTCCATTTTTACAGAGATCTTTTGTTTGTTTGTTTTGTTTTGTTTTTCCTGCAAGACCAGCATATTTTCTGTCAATACGAAGGATATACATGAAGGTATCCATTCAGTTTCCAGAAGCAATATTCTAAACAAACAAACAAACAAACAAACAAAAAACCTTAAAATTCTATTATCAGGCCCATTTTAACACATAAGGGCTATTTTTTTTTCTATTTTATAGTGTGAAAAAATATTTTATTTAATTAAAAATGAGAATATCTGTGACAGGCTCTTTTTGAAGAGTTATTTTACTTCCAAAAATTTTGATAAAAAGAAAAAATATTGAATATCTTTCTTTCCAGTCAAAACTCAGATTTAAAAAAATTCTACTCATAATTACTAATTTGATTATTCCTTTGAACGTCCTTAAATTTTGTTAACTTTAAGTCTCTAGTGTTCATACCACTATTACACATTCTTCTGCTTCATTTTGTAATTACTTTTCCTTTGCTCTGATTTTTAGAGTATTTTTCATTAATTTTAATGTTTACATTAAGTTAAATGCCTAATATAATGGCCAGAGTATTTTGCAATTCAGAAATGTTCTGCCCATTCATTGAAGATAGCACACTAATATGGATGGCTCATATCACCTTAGTTGGAATATTACTCCCTAGACTACTGAGGCTATTTCTACCTTTGCTATGATGATGTGTCATAGCTTTATTGCTATGCGGACACATGGACACTGATAGAGCAAAATCTAGATGTTACAAAATGTTGCAAATTGAAGCCAGTCTCCTGATCTATGAAAGACAGCATGTGGACACATTTTTTTTTTTCTTGATGAAAAGAATGGCATAAAGTGTTGCAAAAAAATTCAGCTAGCGAAGGATTGTACATGGTTATTGCATTTCTGTGGATCAGTGGATGGACCTTTTATGTAGCTATGTATTAAACTAAACAAAACAGTCATTTCCTGAACTTTGGATAATATAACACAATAATAAGTACCCTCAAAGTAAATTAAGTGAATAAGATGAAAATTAGTCTTTCACTGAGAACAAATCAACCCAGCAAATCTCCCTGATCATTTTAAGAACTCCTCAGCCTTTGGGCTTTACCAGGCATAAACAGATTTATTTTATATAAATAGGTTGCAATAAACCTGGCTTCACACAAATGCCATCTCCCTGCTATACTACATTCCTACCTGTTGTTAAAGCACCATTTATATGTATGTGTGCATATGCACCAATTGTTATTGCCACTGCTAAGCATTGCATCAGAGAGAATGTTGGCAGCAGCAAAATCAAGACTGAAATAGCAAGTGAAAAGAGAGGTTAATAAATTCATTGGAGCAGCTTTGAATCATTCTGTTACTTGTATTCAGACTTGTTTCACAGCTAGTCACAATACAACCTGGGTGGAAATTATTTTCTGGATATGTATCTAATGGAAGATAGATAAGATCTTTGGAATGGAAAGAACTATACTGTAATATAGCAGATCTGCTTTCTGTTTTATTCAGAGGAATGAAAGTAGAATCTTTACTTCACCTTTCCATTATCTGACAGCTTCCACAGTTGCAAATGGTACATCCTATTGACCGGACTGTTTTCTGAAGTTTGAGGTGAAGTCATGAGTAAAGTGCTAGTTTAAAGTGCTTGTTAGTTGCATTAGTTTTTTCTTTTTCCTTCTTTCTTTTCTTTTTCATAGAACAAGTGAATGAAGATTGCCTGTCTGTAAATAATTATTGAGTATATGAGTTTAGCAGCTGGCCTTATCCAGAATACTTAGACATGCACTTCACAAATGGACCTCCTTTCATGAGGTGCTAGGGGAAGGACTAAGTATGTGCGAGGGAGGAAGAAGTTTTCCAGGTCTGGGGTGGTGGTGGGATGTTTTTGTTGTTTGTTTGTTTTGCTAAGCCTGGGGGAGATGGCAGATAATTAACTGGTGGATGAACTGTTCTGCCAAGTAAAGGCTGCAGGTGGAGATTACCCAGACTGTGTAGCACTGAGCATAATATGAAAGAGATTTACCAGATCTAAATGAGACTCTGGTAATGCAAGTGTGTTGAGCCTCAACTATACTGAAGGAGGAGCAATTAGACTTTGCTTTTTCAGCTGGGAAATGAACACTTCTATAATGGTAATGGCTGGAAGCTTCTCACTCTTGACATGAGGAGGATGACTTGCAGATCTACAGAAGATGCTGAGTGCCCTCATGGCACTGCTTTTTAAAAATAAAAAAGAGGATGAGTAAGTGCAGTCATGCATCTAATTGGTCTATGGAAATCAGTTTACAGTCCATTTTCTGCCCTGGAGCTACTTTATATGAGCAGACAACTCTCTGCAAAATTAGAATAACTCAATCTTAGTCAATGTCAATCTTAGTCAATGTCGTGTCATTAATAAAAACAGGCCAGTGGTAACCTTCTGTTGATCTATTAGGCAGTCTACAGCAACATTTTTGTTCCCTGGGGCACGAAACTATCAGAAAGGTAGGAGGTGAGGAATTTGGGCACTGCCAGGGCCATGAACAATGAGCAGGGACCTGCAGGAGTGCAGCTTGGAATATAAGTTCCGGAAGTGATAACTAATGGTCTGGGTTTGAAGAAGTGATTGTAGTGTTCCTTAAAACACACAGGACCTAGAATGACTAAATTCTCTCATATAGATGTCAAAAGTAAGTTTTAGATCAAAGCTTTACCTTCTCCATGGATAAGCTTAAAAAAAGGTGCAATAGAAAAAAAGTCGGATGGCAGCATAGTCAGTAAGTTAGTTTATTAGTTGAACTTCTATCTTTATCTATTCATAGCTAAACAGTTATAGTTTCTATTAAATGAGTGGCTTTTCTCCATGGGAAGATCTGAATAATATAAGACTTACTAGGCAGAATTTTATGTATAATAGATATATAACGTGAATTTCCATTGTTTGATTTTGTATTTTTTCCTTTAATAAAAAGGACAACATAATTCATTAATAAGATACTTCTGTACCATCACTGTGCTGTGCATGTGGAAAATCTGTCATATTGGATATTGAGCAATTATTTTTTCTCAGTTAAATACTAATGGGGAAAAAAAAAGGAATTACCTTAACCTTTCAATAGTTTTGAAATCCAGCTTGGACCAGAACTCTAACTTACCTGATGTAGCCCCATAAAAATGATTTGCAATGAAAAATTCAGAAAGAAATATGTTTAGCTCCTACAGTTGGTTAGCTGAAATCTATTTTAGAAGGCATAGATGTTACTAGCGCTTTGTCAGCCATGCTAGACACTCAGTCTAGGTTATGCCTCAAAACCCATCAAAGGTTTCTTGATGCAAGTTCATTTCCTCCCTTCGTAGACATTGAAGAATTTGTTGCAACACTTCTATAATTGACTTCTTCTTTTCCCCTCACATTTATTTATTTATTTATTTTATCAGCCACTAATTTTGGTGAGATTAGAGTTTAAACAGCAGTTACATGCTTAAATACCTTTCAGGATCTTTCTTCAGCCAGCTACATCACATCAGAATTTCACTGCCCATGGGTACACTAGGTGATGTTGAGTTAATGTTCAGCTGAGTCCATGTTCACATTCAGCAGATGTGAGCTGAGATCATAGCATAAATTCAGGCCCGAACATATCTGGCCTACCACTTATTTGCTGGAAAGGTTTGGGAACGTATGTTCCAAACAGATAAACTAGCCTGGCAGGTGAAAGTAACTTTCAGTATCGGTCAACTTCCACATCCATGTGAAAAAGGAGATGGGCGGAAGGCTCTCTACTATGTTAAGGACACCACCTAAAACTGTAGATGCATTTGCTGTAACAGTTCATCCTGTGTCACTGGATCCAGTACTACAGAACTTTTCTCTGTACTTCATCCTAGAAACAGAGAGGCTTGACTCAATGTTGCTTAGATTCTCCTTCTAAAAGGAGAAGACTGAACAGACTTAGTTCAATAATGTATGGAACCAGTTAGTTCCATTTAGTTCCATTTCTATGTAGACAGAGAAGTAACTTATGCTTAATTTGGACATCATATGTATGAAAAAAAATAGAACATTTAATTCACTTTGATTCGTGCTATTAGATGGATGGAATGGAATACTCCTTTACATATAACTTCCTCTACAGTAAGAAAAATATGGACATTTTTTCAGATGTTCATGCACAAATGATCAAATGGACAACATCACATTGCAGAGTTTTACTGCATATATTTTAGGAGAAATTTGAAATGAGTCATGGAATAAATTTGCCTATAGTCGGTAAAATCTTTTGAAAATTCTAAAATTGACACCTAAGAATTTCCCTCAGATGCTCCACAACTTCTGAATAAAATATCCATTTGCTTTCTTATGGAAGTACAAATCACCACCCTCAGTCTTCATCTGCTCCTGTGCTGAACATGGAGATTTTGCACCTTTTTCCAGGCTACTGTTCATATCCAAGCATTTACACTCAGATTTTATAGAAGTCCACAGTCTTTTCTATTTCCTACATACACGTTCAATAATTACAAACCAATTGATAACAGAAGGAACATCATTTTAATTTGCAAAAAGTTTATTTAGACACTTTGGTATAGTATATTTTTGATTTTGTGTTATGATTCTTCCCCTCAACCTCTTGTTTTCTTTCCCTCTGATCTTTCTTTTATATTTAGACTATCCAGTCTGATACCTGGATATCCAGTGTTTTACGTCCTGGCACAACAAGATGTCTTATCACTTTTTCATCTTTTTTTTATGCATTACCAAAATAAAACCCCTGGAGATATAGAATGTTAAATTGTCAGGTTTATTACTGGCATAAGTGGTTTATGATACACTATTGTTTTTGCCTTTGTATTACATTTCTGTATCTTAATGTGATCAGCCAAAGCAAAACATTCTAGTGAATTTTTATACAAATCCATAGCATAGACCAGCATCTAGGCTGTCCTGGCTTAGATGTGAGATACAAGCTTCTGTGTCCCTCTAAAACTACTTTTTCTAAAGTGAAATTTTATAAAGTGAATTAGAGGAATATTATAAACCAATAAAGCTATTATAATTTATGTATAGTATATTAGGTTATATATATTTTTTTTCAAATCTCTTTGGGAAGTTAACTATCCAAGTTCTTTTTTGTTATTTTGCAACTTTTCAAGGTTAATCAAGCTGTCAGGAAGAAACTACAGCTACATGTGCCTGCACTCAAGAGTACAAATGTGCAATCACAGCAGGAAAAGGAATATGTTTTCCACTTGGTTGCAATGCATTTATCGGGAGAGTTCTCAAAGAAAATGGTCTGTAACTCAGATGTAGTTTAGAGTCATTTTTAAAAATGACTTCTCACATTGCTTTAATACCATTTCAAAATATTGCTCTGCAAGGGCATAAACTAAAAGCGAACTTATAAGGAAAAGAAGTAGAGAGTTAAGTCATATTTCTTTATGTAATCTTTGTCTTCATTTGATTCCTAGCACTATATTTTCAAAAGGCTGCGACTGCCACGGCTGCCACTGCCCATTGCTTATCTAATTGGGCATGCAGTTGAATTGCACACAGTTTAACTTTTCAGCAGGTAGCAAGACCAGGCATGGGTGTGTCCTGCTACAGAAGGTCTATGAGTCCAAGGAGGAAATATTTTAAAATCCTTCTCCTCTCTTCTCAAAAACAAGTTAAGCTTAACATCATTTGAAAAACCTCCCATGCTTTTTCATGGATTGCAAAGCAGGCTGGTGCCTGCTAAAAATGAGCCACTTGCTTCCTCTCATGCTTTCATTACCAGTCTCTTAAAATTATATAATGGATGAGTGAAGTGAGAACTCTTTTCTTCCTCTGGACTGATCAGCTGAACACTATTTATCAGTGGGGAAGAAGGCACAAGCCAACTGTATTGCTGCAAGAGCTGCTATTAAAAGAAACTCCTTGCTTTAAAACAGTAGGAACTTTATGGAAGCAGCACTGCGTGAAGAGTCCCTTAGCATAAGAACACATATACTAGTCAAATCAAGGACATTTCCAGCAATATATATTTTTTTTTGTCAGTGACCCATAGTGGACAGTTAAATAAAAAGAGAATATTAATAAGTCCTTATTGTTACATATGCTTCTAACTTTTGAGCAATTATGGCTAAACACTGAGCTTCCAAATTATATATAACTCAAGCCTTTTCCAGAAGTTTTTTTTTTACCATCATAGTTCTGGGATCATTCAAACGCAACACCAAAATTCAAATATTTTTGCAGACTAGAAACTTTATCTATTAGGAAAAGAAAGAAATGGGAGAGGGGAGAAGAAACAATATACCTAATAGCAAGAGAAAAATCTTAGTTTTGAGTGGCTCATAAACTTAGTTTTTATGTGCATATTTATTTTTCTTAAGGGGGCTGGGATCTAGCTTTAGGAGTAATATGAGCAAAGATGCACAAATGTCTCCTGTCATTTAGCTCTATTTCAGTCCTATTTAGTTCTATTCCAAAAGAGCTCTCAGAATTTAAACCCAATATCTCCAGCTGTGTAAAAAGGAATTATCAGCTTATACAATTCTTCATGACAAATTTACAGAAAAATAAATAGAAACAAAAAAGTAGAAAAGTATATCTGATAGTAAAATGACATTCATTACACACAACACATTTACTGAATAAAGTATTCTTATTTCAGGAGAGAAATGCATGATATTCATCACCTGTCTCCTATTTCCTTTTGAATGGGATGTTTGTTCTTGTATGAATGCAGTTTTAAGTTATGCGCTGCCATTTGAAGGAAAGAAGCTTGACTTTCGAAGTACTGAAACCCAGAGTAACTATGCCACAGTAAGTAGAACTTTATCAGTCATAAATAGTGACATAGTTATTGAAAACAAAATAGTTATTTAAACAAGTAAGATTCAAATGTAGTAAGTGTAAATTCATTCCAGAATCTCAGTCTTTAATGAGAAAAATAAATGACACATAGAACTACATTATGATAAATAACTTGTGCTACTCTCTAGAAGTTGGGCTTGCCACAGTACACTTTAACTTGTCTTTATGAAATATATTGGACTACTGTATATAAAAAAATGGATAATGCAGTTTACTCGAGCGTAGCAACATTAATTTGAGAAGAGAAGCTTTTTTATTTCTCCCCAGTGCGGCAGAAGCATGACAGAAGCCCAGGTAGCCCAGTGTTTTAAGAGGATTCTATATATACATCAGACAGAACCTCCAAAGTATCAAAAGCCTCTGAACATACCACAACTGTCATAATTTTCTGCTCAGAGTAAATCAGAATGTAAATTTTATAAGCAGATCTCTCCACCTCTTCTTGCTATCTTCCTGCAGGGTGTCTCCTTCTTTGGTGTTGCTCCAAGTTCAACAGCCTTCCAGAGGTTTTCTGAGGGCTCTTTTAGTCTGTCTGTCTGCCACCTCTGAGTCCCAAGGGTGTTTCCCTCCTGCTCTCTGCCCCAACCTGCCCTGCCATCTGCTTGTCGCTCACAGAGGAGACTACTTTCTTCTGGGAGGCTCTAATTGTCTCTGCATGGAGCTGACAAGCAGACAAGGCAAACAGACAGCTTTTATTTTCCTTTCCGAGAAATGGTCCTTTTTTTTTTTTTTTTTTTTTTTTTTTTTCCCAGCAGAACTCTCTCTCTTGCAAGCTTTTCAGTCTCTGAAGCTTTTTCAGCTCTGAAGGGTGAGCTTAATTTCCTTCTCAGGCTGCATGTTACTGGCTCCCTCCATGGGCTTAACATTTGTTCATGCTGTGTCTGATTTAGTGCAGAAACAAGACGTTGGCAACTGTGAGGTGGCAGACCCCGCTCAGTGTTAGCCACCCACAGCAACATATGCAGAGCAGGCATACCACTCTTTAAGTAAGTCCACTACTCAGGTAGGACCAACTCGGTGAGGTTCAGCACTCCCAGAGTGGTCAGGTGCAGTTAATGCAAGTGCCAAATTCACTCTACCTGGAGAAGAGAAATAAATTGTCAGGGAAAAATCAATCAATCAAACAAACGAACAAAGAAACTTCTTCACTTTGTCTCCAGTCAGGGCTGCTGAGTTTAGACCTAGTATCTAGTGAGAGAAAGGGAGAATTACTTCTGCGGAGACTTTGTAAAACGAGCTGCATGAGTAAAGGATAATGTGCGAGTGAATGCTCCAGAGAATGTGGCACTAGCGTCATAGGGTTAATAATGTATGCAGATACTATTATAAAATATCCCTGAGCTACATTAAATGTAAATTCTATGTTTCTATGTTGATTTATGATGAACACGTTTCTCTGTTTCCTCAAATCAAAATTTCAGAAACAGTTTTGTCACATTTTTGTATCTTCTTTTTCAGACTTTTAACAGCTGCCACACTTTTTTTTTTTTTTTTTTTCCCTTCATTTTTAAGATCAGACCCTCCATTCTCCAGGCTTTGCTTTTGTATATTTGCTTACTTGCTTTTTTTTTTTTTTTTTTTTTTTTGAGGGAATGTTCCATATCTCTTCTGTGTAACTCCAGCTTCAGTTTCCTCAGTGGAACAAGACAGTTTCTTCTCTGGCGCATGATCTTTCACCATGTCTTTCTTTGTGACTTGAATACTCTGTTTCTCTTTCTAGTCCATCTGTCCTCTTTTTCCACTGTCACTATCAAACATTTCCTTTTTCCTCCCTGCTCTCCTTCACATGCAATTGTATGACTGCACTGCAGTGTACTCCTTCAAAACCAGTTTCTCAGTTAACTCATCCTTATTTTCTTCCACCTAATTCTCCAAAGAAAAGAATCAGAACATTCTTCTGATAAAATAATGCAGTCTTTTATCATCTTTATTTCTCCAGGCCTACATCTGTTTCCTTTTTCTTCTTATCTATGTCATTTTAATGGACTCAGCAAGAGCTCTGAGGCAGATCGACCGTGGCTAAAGAGTCCATATAAAACACTGCATGAAATGGATGAAAACATATAAACATTTCAACACAAGAATGATTTAAAATGAAAAGTGCTTCCTTTAAATTATTTGACAAACTTAATTTTGTGGTGAAAATGGCACAGCTACTAAATCAGGTCTGTTATTATCAAGCAAAGAATCAAAATGAAGATACATAATATATAAACCATCTGCTTATAACATTCTCCATTTCAGTTTTACATATTCTGTCTTTTCCTCCAAGCACCTTTTTCTTTCTCGGCTAATCTAAGAATGATCATGAATGCTAAACATTTTTGCCTAATTTCCTTTAAAAGTACTGAATGTTTTCTCTTGTGTATTGATGCTACTTTATTTTTTAAAATAGCTCTCAGTATTGTGGATGCACAGTATGCTTAGATGGATTGTTTAAATAAAGTGTCTACAAAAATCACTACTTTTATGATGAGCTTAATTGGCTCCCATTGGCTGTTCACTGTGAGTCTGGTTGCTTGTTAATTGTCTGTTGTTTTCTCCTGAGCTATACTGCCCACAGATCAGATCAGCAAACTGTCACTTTTTTGGAATGAATGCAGTGCAATCTTTCATCTTTTAAGCTTTTTAATGTTTCTTTAGTAAAGGGAAAGCTTTGAAAAATATTGTGTTCTCTTTTGCTTTGCAGAATAAATTGTTTTCAGTCATTAAATAAGTCAGTACTTTTTTTATCAGACATTTGCTCTACAGGAACAGCTCTATATAAATAAAATTACCAGTATATTCTTTCTGCCATTGTTATTTTTGGTTAGATAAGCTTTACACTACCAAGAGTGAGATTAGATGTCACCCCAGAGTGCACACAAAATCTTGATGAGGTTAATATTCACAAGCTACATTAACTTGCAGAAGGGAGACAAAATAAATAAATAAATAGATAGATAGGTAATAATAATAAAAAAAGGTGAAGGCAGAATTCTATTCTGCCTTCACTCTTGCTATATAGCTGCCTCTTCTTATACCACAAAGCAGCGTAAATACCAGCAGTGACAATACTAAAAATAGGCAGTTCCAATTATTTACCCTCACTCTAAACCCTTGTGCTTGTTCTCACTGAGACACCGTCTCCTCCTAAATCCTACCAATAGAGGGCAGGTTAATATATACAATTTCTGACACTTTTAGAACCAAAATTCGTATGCGGGAGATAAGCAAATGTTACGGAAGCTTCTACCGGATGATGCTCTTTAGAGAGCTATGGAGGACAATGACTAGCAATATCTTTAGAGCTCAGAACCTTTGGAGAGGGAAAAGAGTGAGGGAAAAATGCAAGAAAAATCTCTTCATTGAATGGTTTTCTCTTCTGCTATATCTTACATAAACACCCCTAATCTGTGCAAAGAGAAACTGATAGCATGCCAAAAAAAAAAAAAAAAAAAAAAAAAAAAACGGAAGAAGAATTTTGTATATGCTTTGAAAGCTTTTGTGATTCTAGATCCCAGCTTTCTAAAGGGATACAGAACATGTGAAGACAACAGCACACAGGCATGTACCTCTGGTTATTCTTTTATGTAATAGTTATTATTTTAACAATTGTTCTTAAATATTTGATTATTCGATTTCTTAAATGTGAAGATGTGTGCATGTTTTTATTATTATTATTGCATATTCCTTTACCTCTGAATATTAGAAACTTGATCTAATCAATTAGTTTGGTTCCTTTCTGGGATGTAGTGAAGTGAAAATCTATCTTTAGTATCTTTAGGGTATCTTTAGTAAACTTAAAAAACTTTTCACTTTCAAATAAACAGGATCTGCTGCAGGATCTGCAGCAAAAATTGTTTCTTTATTCATCCGTACACAGAAAGATTTTATGCCATTCAGATGTATAGAGATCTTGGAATTTAATAACCATAATAGCATACCTGCGCACAAACCTCGGTGATTTCTTGTGAAACAGAAGCTTCCATGTAAGGTGGTGACCAAAAGAGGGCTGTAAAATGATAATAGTAATAATAATAAAAGTTATTACTATTATTACTATATTAATAGTAATATATAATAATAATATAGTATTATTAAATATATAATAATACAAACTAAATGTAGTAATACTAATTATATAATAATACTACTACTAATTATTATCATCATCATCATCATCATATATTGTTCTCAAGACCCACTACTGTGTTTGGATCTTCAGCAAAAAGAATACTTGAATCAGAATTATACAAAACTGTAGTCATAGTTATAAAAAGGATTAATGTCCTGAAAACAGAAGAAATAATTTGCTTATTTTTATCCAGCAGTTCATCTCTCTAAAAACTTTCTTCCTTTTTGCTGAGCTAGTTTTTCTGCAGTCCAGTGCAGAATATCCCAACAATTAACACGCAGTTCTCTTCATTAGATAGTATAATAGATGGGAACTTATCAGGATGCTAGGAGAGTTCTATCATTCTCCTCTCAATGATAAGCTGAAGTTTAATAGGAAAAAGTAATTTATCTCAATTCTCAAAAAAAAAAAATAACAACTTTTGTGTGTGTGTGTGTACTAACTACTTCAGAAGGAAAGAAAAAAAAAAGTTACAATATTTTAAAACAAATAGTATGTTATATTTCATGTTGCAAATTATTTATAGAATGGAAAAAAATAGGACTAAATCCTCATGATAGGTTTATAAGAGACTAATTCCATTAAATCCTCTGACATTGAATGAAGTCATCATTCCCCACAGCACAACGTGTCTGTGTATATAATAATAAATTAGATATAGGAGAATGGAGATTTAAAAAGTTTTAATCTCTGTTTTTCTGGTTGCTGAACTTTGCATAAAGTACCTAAGCAATCAGACGCTGAATGGTAGAGAAGCTATCAAAGATGGTGCCAAATCCTTTTGTTTTGACCAGTTGTCTGAGAAATAGAAGGTTAAAGTTCAACGCTGTTCTTCCACATTGCAAAGCATGCTTTTGAGACAGCAGAGTAGAAAGGCCTTTTTTTAATCTCTCCTAGTTATTCCACAGCTTGATATTTAAGAAATTCCTCTAGTGAAACATAGATTTAAGTCCCTTGAGGCAGTCAAATAAATTGAATCAGGATTTCTTATGTTGTGTCTGAATTATATATACATTGGACTCTTGATTATATTTGATTCTATCTGCCATACATAGTGCTTGTTTTCAAACAAAACTATTTGTCTAGATCAAGCTAAATCTTCAAATCCCCCTTTAAACAATTAATTAAAGACAGGTTGTGTACTAAAGCAACTGCTATCCCAAGTAATGTATCACAGGTATAAATAAAGTGTATTTATAATAAGTCTGATAAGTCTGTATCAACTTTTTCATGAACAAAAATCACGTTTTTACTGTAATCAGTAATCCTTCAGGAAAATTGGGAAAAAAATAGATACTAAATTATTTTTATTTAAAAAGGCAATTATTTCAGTTATGAGTTATAACTCTTTTTTATGAATGTTCTTGAAAAATGACTTCTCATGAGATCAAAAAGATTGAAATTGAAATAGCTTTTTCAAAATCAGCACTACACCAAGATAATCAATATAGCACCTCAGGTAAAAATTATTTTTCAGCATTTATAATATAGATGTAAGCATTTAGGATTCAGTTTTGAAATGATTTTTTTTTTCTTTAAAAGTTTTCCGGTAGGCCTGAGGCAAAACAATCTTAAACAACTTTGAATTTTAAGAGAGTGTTGAATAAAATATGCAAGTATATGCCAATCTTACAAATTCAAGCATATTTGCCATCATTTAAAGTCTACATTCCCTCACAGTAATGTTAATTCTGGAAAAATACGAGGTGGAATTCAATTGCCCACATCTAAGTATTTAGCATTGCTTGGACTGACTCTTAGAGTATCTCTTCTGGCCTCCAGTTCTTGCTTAAGAAATGCCGTAGGTTCTTGAAACTCCTGTATCCATATATTTTAGCCTCCGCTATGTGGATGCTGGAAGTATTGAAGACATTTCTGATGACACTAGGCAACGTGTGTAATTATGTGTAGGCAACATAATCAAGCCCTCCATCTCCATTGACAATAGCTGGACTATTGAAAAACCTACACTGCAGTCATTAAAGACAGTTGTGAACAAACTCTATGGTGTATACGATGTGTGCCTACTCCAAAGCAAAGCTATTCCTATGGAGCAAAAATATTTCATATCATTGCCATTCAAATGGCAACAAAATGGAAGTTATACACTAGTACAATAAATGTTTTCATCTAGTTAGTGAGAAATGTTATTTATTATTATATGCCATTATAGTATGCATACTTTGTTAGTAAAAATGACCACTTAAGAGCAGAACACATCAGGATATCACGATGCAATGGCATCTTGCCTGTTCTTGGAGAATTCTTCAGATGCATTGCCATATGTTCAAACTCATTGCAGTGAGTTCCTTCACTGACTATATACTATATCTGACTATATCTGACTTTGTGGAAGAGAGGAGGAGATAACACACATCCAGGAGGTCATTTCAAAAAACAAACAAACAAACAAACAAAACAGCTAACAGACTTGCTTGGACTTGGGAGCTGGAAAAAACTACTGAGTTTCCTGATTAGATGTAGCTGTATTCATCTTACTACTTCAGGGGCTAGGGTATTGACAGTGCTTTCAAGCATGCGTTCTTCTTTCCTGTAATACAACCTGTAATTTTGTTCTTTCTGATGGGGGTTTAGGTCAATTTTAGTTTATGGGGCAGGACCCCAATATTAGGAAGTGTAATTCTGTCTTATTTACCACAGATATCATAGTTCATGGTTGCATTTCTGATGCATTAGACCAAATAGCATTTTTTTCAATTCAATGTTTTTATGATATTCATGAAATAGCAGCTTTTAGGATGGCTGAAATAGTGTGTTAGGTTTCACAGCACCTGCTGTAGTGATACCATTACATTATGGCATAGTTTTTGTGCCAGAACAAATTGTCTGCTTTAGGTGCCAAAGTTAGGTGACATGTCAAACAGGCACCAAGTCCAAGAAGGAAGGCCTAGACTATTAGCCTAGATGTTAATCTTAAATGTAAATTGAAGCTTGTATTCTTGATATGAAAAGGAAAAAGAGGCTCTGAGGGTTTCCATAGAGTGACCCACAATATCTAAGTTAAGACCACCTCCTTTACTTCTTTTGCATCTCTCTCTCCCTCCCTTTCGATTGATTTTATATGTGTATGTGCCTAAATATGCAGGTTCTCTGAAGTAGGAATGCCAGTCAAATAAACCTGAGCTGTCATTGCAGTCCAATGCAACAAATCTTTGTTTTTGAAACGGAGTTATTTTTGGCAAAACCCAAATGCAAGATTAATGTAGTAGTTAGGACTATATGTAGCAGAGGACGTAAACACCTCTTCCAACGTGAAGATATATGATGTCCTTATCTGAATAGGGGCAAATACATACTGTTAAGGATCTGTGGAAATGTGAAGCAAACCAGATAAATAGGTCCTTCATTGATCTTAGACATCCAGAGCCAATACTTAAGCAAGAAGAAGACGTTTTGAAAGATTTTGAACAGTCAATTTTATTGGCATTTTAGAACCAAGTTATATCACACTAAGTTTAACAATGTTAGCAAGAGATGTGACATAGGTACATATTCTCTTAATTACCAGTTTTTTAAAGAAAGACAGACTTGTGTCTTGATTTTTTTTTTCAAATAAAATATCCCAGATGTGTTTTAAAGGTGTCAATTTTATTTAAATATGTATTTGTGTTTAATGACTGATATAATTAATTACTATTTATTGCTATTTTAGTTGTGCAGAGATGTAATTTATATGTAAATTTAATTCTGAATTATTCATCTTGTTAAATTTAGTCTTCCTGATCAGGAAGATAAGCCATGAAATAATTAATGATTCATATGATTACATTGTTCTTCTGTTTTACACATAGATCTACTATTGTTTTATTGATCTTTTTTTAATTACGTATTTTCTGTCTGTTTGCATAAAAAATATGGCAAAAAAGCCCACCAAACCAAACAACAGCAATTCCCCGCCCCCACAATAATTGTAGAAACAGAATAGAGGGAGCGCCAACTATTTTAAATCTCAAGCCACAGATTCAGACTTTTGTTTTCTCTGCTATTTAACTGATTTGCTGATGGCTTTGTTTTGAAAGGAGAATAGAATTCTACTATCATGCCACAAATCTGCAACCTCTAGGACTAAAGCTGCCATTGCATTTGTTTTCCTAAGGAAGGAGTGAATCCAACACATTAACTGTGTCCTAGCAATACTAGGACATGGAATAGAGACATCTAGGCTATGTCTAAGTATTTTCCAAATGAGTGGAGGGAGAATCAGTTGTCTAAAAATAAGCATTTGATGCCATTTGAAATAAGGTATTCTGCCTGACCTCCAAAAGGTTGAAGGTCTTCCTTTTTTTTTTTTTTTTTTTTTTTGTGTTATATTTGCCAGTGTCAGGCAGATGTCTTCCATTTATACCGTCCACTAGCATGTCACAAGTTAAAGTATATGCCTATACCCACACAATTGTATCAAGCTCAAGCTCTCTAAGAGAATTTACACTCGGGAAATAGAAGACAGTCATTAAAAAAGAAAGAAAATCAAAAAAGAAGAAGCAGAGATGAATACAAGTTTAGGAAAACAAGAAGCTGATAAAAGACAAATAGAGAGGAGGAGAGAACAACAGTTGTTGAAAATTGCGGGCAAATAAGAAAGAAATTAGATAATTTTACATCTCAGCTAAGAAAATACGTATTACATGAGGACAACAATTTAAAAACAAACAAACAAACCAAAACAAAACAAACAAAAAAACCCCCCAGAATTTTAGTTTCAAGTTCATGGCAGCATTTTGCATAACACCATGAAAACATTCTGCTAATCAGATAATAGAGAAGAAGTGTAACAGAAAACAGATCTACTGATAGCATCTAAACCATAAATAAATAAATAAATGAGATAGATAAAATATCTCTGCTGTCCCTCATGCAAATTAAAACATTTATATAGGGAACATTTGATTTGACAGAGCTCCTTCGCTCTTGTCATAGGAGTTGATACAACACAGCATTAAGTTCTTATTATGCCACGAACATCACCAAACCACTGTGCCTCAAGCAATTTTTCTTTTCTAAAATCAATTGTCTGGTCCCAGAGTTATTTTAGATAATTTATTCAGAAAGGAATGCAATAGTGCTTACTCTAATTAAAAGACAATTAAGACATTTCCTTTTGAGGTTTGAATTTGTGAACTTAATAGTACACATAAGCCTTAGGAATTAGGATTCTAGCTCAGTGTTTCTATCCCTCAAAAAAGCATGTGTAGCTTGTAAATCTTTTTTGAACTGTCACTCAGAGCTAAGATAGTCGTCTATTATAAATGGAATTAATTCCCCTATGCAGGTGCTTTATTCATTTGCTGTTCAGGAAGTCAGGAGAGATATTTTTAGATTATCTGCTAAAATGGTGAGATAAAACTCATCCTCAGCACCATAAGTGCAGACTAGTGTCAATTTAGTTCTCCCCAAATTTAGTATTATTTTAAAAAAATCATGTGAAAAGAAGTTGCAGCTATAAGTTTTATACCTATGTCTATAATAAAATGATGTATTCACATCAGATCTCCTATTTAAGTATGCACACAAAGTAAATATATATTATGCTATCCAACCTATGCTACATATAGAATAGGCCACTGTATTTACTCTCTCTGTCAGAAATACCAAGGATTTAATGTCTTCTTAAATGTCTTCTCAATGTCTTCTTAAATAGCACAAGATTTTGATTTAAAAAAAGATGATTCGTGTTGATATTTAAGAGTCTCATTTTATTCATACTAAATATTTTCAGCCAATTGTGGCTAAAGACCTCTTAATTATTACTGTTGCATTCAGACATAAAACGAGCAGAAGGAAATGTATCCTTGTTAAGTGACTGATAAGATGTTAGAGTTCATTCCTCTCTTTCTCTTCCTTCTCATCTATATTTATCTTAAAATTCAGTTAATATTGAAAAGTTTAAAGTTTAAAGCTTAAAATTTAATTCTGTTCTGTTTTGTTTTGTAGTAAATTTGTTCTGTTGCATTTGTTATTTAAGAAATTGTTTATTTTTAAGGTTCAGTAAATGTTAGTTATTTTTGTAAGCTGTGTTTTTTGTTGCTGTGTTTTTTGTTTTTGTTTTTGTTTGTTTGTTTTCTTTTTCTCCTGTCATTTGAGTATACTTAGGGTATATGCTTTTCATAACATGAGTATCATATTTACCTGCTAAAGTATATTATGGTATTGTCTTCTGTTCTCCAGCTGAACTCAGGAAAAACTGTTTGTCTCAGAAAACCATGGATCATTGGCATGAAGTGCAAACATTTGTATCTTGGCCTTGGGCACCGAGTGCACTCAAGCTGTGCAACAGTGGAGACAGCAAGGCTGGCATCCATTCATTAATGTGGGAAGCTTGAAATTCCTGGTAGGTATTAAAAAAAAAAAAAAGTCATTTGAATACCTCCTGAGTAAGAAAGGGGAGATGGTAAATGAAAGAAAGAAGATATTTACATTTTTCACAATTGGAGATTTAAGGTCCCTTTTTGGAAAGAGAAAAGAGAATGACCTTCATGTTGTACTTGATTTTGATGGTGAGTTGCACCTGTCTGCAAGCACTTGGATCATTATTGTTTGATCTCCCCTTATTTAGTAGATTAGACCTTAGGCCAGCAAATCCCTCCTGTGGCATTTTCTCTCTTCTATGTTAGTAAACTATACTTTCATGCAACCAGATGTTGTTCACAGAAATAAGGACTTTACAGTAAAGTTCTAATTAAAGAACCATTTCCCTGAATCCCATCAGTCTGCATTCCATTTTGAAGATAGACAATCAAAGGAAATTTTCACCTGATGATAGATTTTTTAACAATTTGTTTAAAATATTGAGTCACAACAAATTCATCAGAAATAAAACCTGCAGTTCAATATTAAGAAACTCTTTCAACTGAAGACAGTTTCAAAAATTTCTTTGACTTTGGTGAGTCTTCATTATAGGTATCAATTTATACCAGTATGTTTTAGACTGTAAAGCTCCATATTTTACTGAATAGTATAAGAAATTCTAGCATTAATATTAAATGATCGCATGGTCTAGCACATTGCTGAAATACATATTTACAAAGTTATATGAAACTTAAAAACTTTCAGCCCTTTAGATGGAGAACGTCATTCTCCAATCCTAGTGTCATCTATAGATATTAAAATAAATTATAGCATGTGAAAAAAGACTAATATAATGAGATTCTACTTGGAATAACATAACGTTATACAGTAGTACTCTTTCAGAAATTCTTTTTGTCTTGGGACTGTGGCATGAAGTAAACTACCAACTAAAAGCCTTGAAATGCAAAATTGTGGCCCTGTTCCTTTTATTAAGCCAAGCCTTTTCACAAAATGTTAAAAATAAAGGATGAAATTAGAAACTTATGGTTGAATCTCTAGTCATGTCTCTAGTACAGACACATGAACTGCTTGGTGGAATGTGCTGATTCAGAAGGGCATTGCCCTCCTGTAGAAACACGCATTTATTGTGTGTTTGCCTTAGATATCCCGGGATGCCCTTGGCAACTGAATTAAACCCTCAATGTCATTCTGAAGAGTTAATAAGAATAGAAGAAAACATGGTAGAAGGAGTAAGGAGTATCTAGTAGCTCTCTTCATGCTCTGTAAAATTGAATAAGGTAGTGATCAATTAAATTAAGAAGTATAACTTTTGTTTATGAAAGGATACAGTTTTTACATGAACATGCAAATTGCAGAAATTACTGACAGAGAATATTGCAGAGACCAAGAAACTAACAGTATTTGAAAAGGGAGTTGAGCTCACCTGAATCACTATTGATAGGTCAATCTGAGAAACAGAAAATTGAAAATATATTAAATTTCATTCCTATCATTTCTATGTGCTTGAAAGAGCCTTTCAGTGATTATGATAAAGATCTTCATATTATTTGCACATGCTAATAAATAGCTTCTGTAATGCCTTCATCTAATGCATCTGCATATGATAACTTTGAGAATGAGTTTCATCTCACCTCAGTTTAAGTATCTAAAAATTCTAGAGAGGAAGGTACCAGGACAAATAAAAAAAAATATTTTAAAACTGTTGCTCAAGTTTCTATAACAATTCTTAGAGACTTGATGCTGGACTATATCAAAACTCAATACTCTATCATCAGAATTCTTTCTAATGCACCCCCAAAATACCATTGTCCTTCTTGGCCACATGGGTACGTTGCTATTTAACGGTTAACTAGTTGTCCATCTCCACAGAGAAGGGATCTGTCAAATCTGTCAAACTGTCAAATCAGTTCCTTCTCTGCAAACATAGCACTGGACATCTTAATTGCATTGAGCACTCTTTTAGGAACTGAATGATACTCACAGAGTTCATTTTAACTTTGGAAGTTAGGGGAGAAAAAAAGAAGCAAGCATTAGAAGGATGCAAAAAAATCAAACAAGTATTTAAAAAATCTTTTGGACATTTTTATCATTAATGACTGAGAAAATTTAAGATACACTGGACTTTGTCTCACTATTAAAATAAATCTAAATAGTATTATTAAAAATACACATAGTAATCTGACTCAGTGGAGTTTTGTCTTATAGGTTAAAAGCAAAATACGTTTGCAGACATGTAAGTTTTCAGTCATTTAAGACAAGAACAGAAATTGATTCTGCAAATGAGTCTTGCTTACTTTGCATATTCTTATTGAGCTGAAACACACTAGGAAGAGTGTTCAAAAGTCTCTTGATACAGTGTTTGTCTTCTGTGGTTCTTCAAGTATAAGGAGAAGCCTCCTAAAAAAAAATGAACCCATGTACAGCTTTCTTGCAGAACAATACAAATGTATGCTTAGCACAGATGTTGAACCAAGAAGCTTTCCAGATCTTAGAGATAATGCCCAGAAGATGGCCTAACTGCATGTATATGTAACACAGTTCAACATGATCCCTCTGAAATGCACCCCAGTATTTTTATTTGTAGAGAGAAATCTGTTCAAATGTGTCACAAAGCTCTTCCAGCATGCCTCAGTTTTCTTACTGAGACTGCAAAGGTGTCTTATCATAGCCTAAAACTTTGCTTAAGGTATAGGGAAGACTAACTGACATGTGTACCCACATCCTGGAGCTTTACAAGTTTAATGAAAAAATAGAAGGCTGTTTATTTTCTAATATATATGTCAGGTAAAAAGCCAAGGATTATCCACATCAGAGATAAAGGTCGTGGATCTTTAATAAAAAATTCACTTAAACAAATAAGGGAGAAAAAAGGAGTGTGAGCACTACAGAGGGACTGTTTTCGTCATCAAATAGGCTCCACCATAAATATCACTGTGAAAAAACAAAAACTACTGAGGTAACTCATGAGTGGGTGATGCATATTTCCTTCAAAACATGTTTTGTACTGAAGAATAGGCTTGACTGGAACAACTGAAACAAGAGAAAAGGGTATTTAGCAAAGTCAGAGGACAGAAGACAAAAATGCTTAGTATTATTTTATGTATATTCCAATAGGGGCATGGAAAACTGTCCAACAAAAGGCAAAAAGCTAAGCCTTCATTAACATAAAATTCTGAAAAAGAAGTGAGAAGGAAATGTTGCAGTTTTGCAATAGCTCTGGATTGTATCATGCTGGGAGGGCAGAAAAAAGAGAAGGAATTATATACAAAATACCACAAAGCAAAGTATTTTACTTAGTCCAACCATGAAAAACACTAATGGAGTCCAGTGAGGAAAAAATCCTATGAAGAAAATGCTTTGACATAATTTTCTTTGGCAATACTCAGAAAGAAGAAAGGGGGCATATGACAAGGCATATGAAACTATCCGATGAGGCCAAGAAGTATAGCATTCAAAATTGTCACTAGGACTGAAGTGTATTTATATTTCTGAGACAAATTACAGGAAAAGTACAGTGAGACCATGAAATTATTACTTTGACCACTGAGAATATCATAATATGCAGTTCTATCTTATTTTCTATTAAATATCTGTAGCAGCAGTTTCCATGCTGGTTCTGGACACCAAACTCACAGTTATTTTACACTACAAAAAATTCTTAGAAAGACAAACTTGACAACAGGCTTAAAGGCTGAATAAATCATTCTGATGTGTTTAAAAGCATAATAGCTGTAACCTACCTAACTTGTTATTGACATGTTTAATGAACATGTCGGCATCTAAGTCCTCTAGATGCTCTTTGCATGTGTATATTTTAACACAAACTAAAATAGCATTCTAAAAGTGACTATGTCAGTAAGTAATTATGAAAGAGACCATAATATATGTCTTCATTTATTTGTACGCCTTCAAAATTTAAACAAAAACTTCCATGGAAAACTACAGTATATTCTGTCTGATAACATTAGGATTTCCATGAGAAATGTATTCATGATAGCACCAATCTTACTTTTTCAGACCTCTAAAAACCATCACTGGGTGAATTGAATTATTCTCCAGAGAGCCTCTACCTAACATTTATATAAGGCATCCTAAGGACTCAGCTGAACCG
>NW_010578916.1:101970-138680 GCF_000705375.1 Tinamus guttatus | reverse complement strand
CCCGAGGCACCCTGGATATTTTTTATTGGTCTCCAGGTACTACTTGGGATCTATAGAACTCTGTTCTTACTTGCCAACCCTGTGCTGGGGATTATGGTACAATTCAAAGACACTCAGTTTAAGCGACTGAATTGAGTCTTAGATGTCTAAAGATAAATGATGCTTATAAACAGGCATTTGGGGGGATATGCAGTTACATAGTAATAGTTGTAAAAGATCAGAAAACTCTGAAAGAGACATTTTTAACAAATCTGTAACTTCAGCAGTGGGAGACTTCAGTCTATGATCTTACAGTTAATTCAGCTGTGTAAAAGAGAAATTCTTGTACCAGAACTTCTTTTCCTCATGAGTTAAGCAGGAGAATGACTTGAAATAGCAGGTTTGCATGACAGCAAAATGCAATCTCTGCTTACACACACAAAATAAAGGCAAAATCAAAAACACTTTAATTTGTAGGACACTCAGTGGGTGAAAAAAAAAAATTGAATGGTGATGTGAATAATCTTTTGATTACATGCAAAATTAAAACTACAAAGAAACCACTTCCAGATTATATTTTATAGAATGAGTTGTTGGTGAAAATTAAAACTAGTGATTCCAGAAGGAAATCGTATTCAGACATTCAAAAATATTTTGCAATAGGCAGTCTTATTATGATACTCTATGAAGTTCAATCAAAGATAAAAAATAGTAGCCAATATGGATATGCAGACAAAGACGTTTTCTGTAACAGGAAAATACACAGGCACCTGTGAAAACTTGATCATTCTTGTGGACAAATAGATTAAAAAAAAAATCAATAAATGCAAAGCAGCCCACATCGAAAAGTATAATTAAGTACATGCAATTATGGACACACACAATTATGGATACATCCTAGGCACCTAGGCAAAGTATTTAAGTAAGAAGTAGAGCTGACTTCCCTTTAAAATTCCCCAGGAGCCCTGCTGATTTAGCCATTGTGGCTAGGCTTTTGGAATTACTTGGGATGAATTCATTTACATAAATAGCTTTATTTGATTAGCAGACAACAAACTGTAGAGAAAAAAAAAAGACAAATTAAATATTAGAAATATTAAAAAAAATAGGCAATGACTTTCAGACCCACTGTATACATGGGTGGGCGTAATCTTTGTGAGTGCTGCCTGCAGTTCTGCTATGCTTTCATGCAGATATCTTGCAAGTGACCTAGATCAGGAAGTCCCTATATTGCAGATTGATATGTTAGGAGAGTTTTATGAGAAAATGGCCCAGTTTTAACATTCTCTGTTTCCTTTGTGTGTACTTTAAGGAAAGAGAGCTACATTAACAATTGCAGCTCTGAGAGAGAAACCAGTAACTACAAAAATATTTGTTTATTCCAGCACTTCAAGTATTAAAGGGCATATGAATCACTGGAGGAGAGCATAAGAAAGGAAAACTACTGACTAAACAGGCATTTATTTTATGTACTAGACATCTGGGGGCTAAAATTCTTCCACATTTCATCCCACATAGACAATTACAGCTGTATAAAATTTGACTGGATGAGAATGGCTGCACTTCATCCTGATTTTTCACAGGCCTGTTATGACAGTATGAAAAGAACTTGATGATTAGTGTGGCTAATGCACCAAAGATACGATATAAAAATATAATAGACATCCTGCCCGACTCCCCCACCTCCCATACACTTCCTTAGTGCAAATGGGTCAGGTTTGTTTGCCTGACTATGTAGCCCCAAGAAGCCGTGCTTCCTTACTGAGTTTCTGCGTACTCAGCCTGGAACAAAGTGAATTTAAAGACAAAAGAACAAGCCCCTGCACCATCCTCCAGCGAATGAGGCTTTTCAGGGAAAGCTCAGCAAAGCAGAAGCTGCTGTGGAAGTTCGTGACTTGCGAGTTACATGAGGTGTACAAGGTGAGCATACCCTCAGTTGCTCCATTTTGATCATGCTCTGTTATTTAGCATCATATTGTAACATGGATCCAGGAACTAAACATTAAGCTGCTAATAGGCTTAATCAGGAAGGCTTTCTCAGGTTATAGCTGACATCCCTTAATAAGATTCATTTCTCCACAAAATAGCACTGCAATTACCTCCATCTGTATCATTCTTGTGCGTTGCAGACTTATGACTAAAGCTGTTTCAAACTACATAAAGCACAAATTCAATTTCTATCCCAGCCGCAGGTCAAAGGAGAGGTGCCTGACTAAGGCATTCTGGGAATGGTAGGGGAAAGTTGTGAAGATGGCATTTTTTTCATCTCTGTTTTTGAAATTGTGTAACTGTTCAGTAACCAAAAAACAAACCTACCAAACCATCTTCCTAAGCTGGGGGGGAGAAAGAGGGAAAAAAAGATGCCCAAGGGTGACGGTATAGTCTAGTGGTCAAAGTGCTCAGATAAAAGGAATGTACCCCGGGTCTTGGGCAATATACTGCTATATTACCAAAATTGAATTATGAACAAAATGGTTTTACATTTCACATAGCTTGATATACTTCTTATTCTTTCCATAGACTTATCCCTGATGTGTTATGAGAGTAGGCATTCTCTAGTAACAAACACACAGGTCTCAAAGGTCTTGTCAAGGCAGTCTCATCTTTTGTACTCCTTGATGAAGAAGAACTTCCTTAGAAGTCAGGAATTTTCCTGATTTCTTTCTACTTATGAAAAATATTTTAAAATATATTTTCTCCAACAAAATAAGATCTAAAATAAAACAAACTTAACAGCATATAATCAACAAGGCAAGTGAACAATTACTATATTGAAATTTCAGAAATACTCAGTGTTTCTGGCTGGTTTGTCTATTTTAAGAATTTAACATTCTTTCAGAAAGGCTTGTGTTTTTTTTTTTTGTTTGTTTGTTTGTTTTTTATGTTTTTTTTTTTCTGTTAAATTCTGTCATCTACTAAGAGCAGAAAACTTCTGCATGTTGCACATATTACAAACAAAATATGCATTACAGAACATAATGTGCCTTATATAAATACATCATGAACAACAGGTTGCTATGTTCCAAATGAAAGCACCGCAGAATTAAATAAAAGTTGTCTCAAATTGTTCCTTCTAAATTATGAGCACACCAAGAAAGCTAGGTGAGCTTTTGAGGTAGGACAAATTTTCAAGGCATTTGCTTTCATGTAGCCATAAAACCATTGTTACTACCACACTTCTAAAAGAACAGGAAAAACAAATGAAAATGTACTAGCTGGCATCAACACACACAGAGAAAATTTGTACAGAAGATTAAACAGGCAGCAAGATATTGCAGGAAGTCCCACCCCTTCTCTGGCCAAAGGCTGAAATTCAGACAAAACTAAAAATTCTCTGTTATTTGGATTTGTAAGAATACCAGCATTCTTGAGTATTTATTGTAAAGGCCATGAAATTTATGGACAGTATCACCAACATAGCATAATCATTATTCTGAGCTCAAGGTCAAGCTAGGTAGCTCTCTCAGATGCACAAGAAAAGTCACACCTTAAAAAAAGAAAAAAAACAGCAAGTCCAAAGTCACATAGAAAAACTGTTTGCAATTACTATCCATAATGAACTGACATTAGTGGCTTCTGTCAGAGTGTTTGCAAAAAGATAATTAATGTGTAGAGACATAATTTAATTTCACTTTCAAGCACTCAGATGTCACCCTAATAGCCATTGCAAAAGAGATTGAGCACAGCAACTTCCCTTCTTACATGTTGCTTGGAAAATAACATTATTTAATGTTATTTTAAAAGTGTCACACTTTTTAGAAAAGGCAAACCATTAAAACTACTTAATAAACAACTTTATACTGTTCCTCTGTAGCCTTATATTAAAAGAAGAACTATATATATGTATGTGTGTGTATGTGTGTATACATATATATATATATATATATAAAACCCATAATAAGTGGATACCTGATGCAACACTTTGGTTTGATCGGACTAGAAGTTGGGAGAGTATATAATATCTCCTGCATTCTTCTGTTTTGTTAAAATAAACTATAACTAATTCTTATACTACTCCCCTAGAGAGCATTAAAAGCAAAACTGTGGTACATATAAGCCTGTGCATGACTACCAGACTTAGAAAATTTCAGAACACTCCATCTTCCAAATACTAAAAAGCAAAAATTATAAAGAAACTAAACCTGCTTTAATGTTAAAATGTACCCTTGAATATGCAGAATGGTTGACCTTGGTCTAATATTCGAATATTCCCAAAGTTAGATACAATTCTATCAAATAAATTATATATACATATGTTTTATATAAATATATATGTATATATGAAGATTTATCCAAAATGAATACTAAAGCTTGGGGTACTGGTGTAAAGAATATGGTGGAGAAATCAGGGCCTGCCAGATAAACCTAATTCATCTTGAAAGCTATTTTTCTCTGATTCATTGAAGGGATATTGCAGAAAATAGGTCAAAGGAAGCTAATCAAGCCAGGGTCTCTGTTGCTGTGGTTGTATAGACTTGAAATGAGAGAGAGATCTAATCACAAATCTTGTCTTCCAGCTTATTCAATGTGACTTAACCCTTCACAAATATTTATATGACTGAGTGATAAACAAAAATATTTCTTTGTATTTCATTTACTGAGGAGCACAATAACAAAGAAAAATCTACTACTATTATACAAATCATAATTTGAACTGAAATACACAGCATTTTTTTTTACTCAATACATCTTTGAATTGTAGACAAGCACAATATTTCTCCCTGGGTTACCTACAGAAACACTTCGCAACCTACATATTTCCTGTCGTGGCCCTCAACTGTTGAATTTGCTATTTGTTCTCAAAGAGGAGCAATTATGGAACCTATTCCAAACCTCCTGTATGCATTATTTGCATGTCTTTATATTGAACATAGACAAAAACTAGCACACCATTTGTACAGATTTTCACTTGGTCAAGGAAAAAGAATTTCCATACTACATATATTTTTGAATTGCCATTTTTATACTGAAAAATAACATGTGCATGTTTATAATGATCTCTGGTACATTATACCGGTGATGGCTCATTGCACACAGTCATAGGGCATTTCCCATGGATAAAATTTTACTGTGAATATTCAGTTCTGTCAAATCTCCCTCACTGAAGAAAAGACTGTCAGCAAATCCTCACCTTGTGGTCCCGTTTTGCATTGCCCATCTATTAGACACTTGCCCCATGCACATTGACTTCAAATACATCAAGGGAGTGAGTGAAGAGGATGGGGCCGGCCTCTTTTCAGTGGTAGCCACCGACAGAACTAGAAGTAATAACCAAAAACTAAAGCATCAAAAGTTCCACAGGAACTTAAGGAAAAATTTCTTAACAATGAGAGTGACAGAGCACTGGAACAGGTTGCCCAGAGAGGTTGTGGATTCTCCCTCTCTGGCGATCTTCCAAACCCTCTTGGGCGTGGTCCTGTGCCACGTGCTCTAGATGACCCTGCGTGTGCAGGGGGTTTGGACTAGATGATCTCCAGAGGTCCCTTCCAACCTTCATGATTCTATGATTCTATGCTGACTATCTGAGGTCTCTGAAAGCGGAACCTTACCATTCCCTTAAAAGAGATGACACATTTTTATTGCTCCAGTGTATCTTAATGACCTTTGTCACACAGTTGGGAAAGACAGTAATTGGGGTCCCACAGGAATCAACCTTTTGGTTAATTTTGAGTAATTTTTTGATGTGGCATAGTTGGAACAGAGAGCAAACTTATCTTAGTTTGCAGAAGATGCCAAACTATAATGATTAGTATTCAAAATAATCTTTATAAATTACACAGATGATCTGAAGTCAACAAAACGTCAAGACAAGTTCAAGGACTCAATCAGGACAAGTTCAGAATGTTCTACTTTGAATGAAGTGCCTGTGCTCAAAATATTGAATAACTCAACCAGTCATTACAGACTTCCTCTCGCCTCCCCTCCCCTCCTCTCCTCTTCTCCCTTCTCCTTCTCCTTCCCCTCTCATTGCTGACTAAAAAATTAAGGGTCACTGCTAGACCCTTTACTTACCACTGAAGTTTAAACAGCTCATTACAGACGAAAGGTTTTTTTAGAAGATGCCATTATATCTTTGTTACCAGCTCCCAGCAAAGACCAGAGAGAGCATGAGTGCATGTCCTGTCTTTCAGGTTAAAGTGAAATGGATGAGCTGAAATCATCATCATTGAAAAAGTACTGAAGAAAATGCATCTCACAATGAGTTAGAAAGCTACTACATTCCAAAAGTGTGAGAACAGCATAAGAGTGTTATTGTGTGATGCTCTAACATCCAATATGGACAAAAATTGACATATTATCTACTAAAAAAACTTAGAAAATATTAATTTAATTACAGGTTTAATGTAATTTGAACAGTGCATAAAAGCCAAGAGAAATTAACTAGATAGATCACTGGGCAAAAAATTGCAACCCTCAGAGAAATCTGAAGATGCTATCCTAACTATAGTTTCTTCTATTTTATTACTGTTTAGTTGTTGACATGTTGTATACTGTCATTCCTATTCTAATAATATTTTAGTATAGACTGTAAATATAGACTGTATAGGTGTAACAGGAATTGTGAAAATTCACAAAGGAAACTAATTTTTAGGAAAAAAAAAAGTACTTACCTTCCATTCCTTAAAGCCAATTTCTTCCAAAAAATCTACTGGTTACTTTTAAAGAAATGCAACTTTATGCATTCCAAAACTACTCAAATGATATTATCAGAATTTCTCCTATGTCTATGTTTTCAGATTCCAATTTTTACTTGGTTATTTAGAAATGTATCTGTTGTAACACTTTACACCATTGCTCATCATCCTTCACCTTCACTTTTAAAATTTGCTGCATGCTTATCATAGAAGTTACGAGTCTCAGAACATGTGATTGCAGCATACCTTATGCTTTTACATAGGATTAGAAATAAAAAGAAAACAGTCATCTTGTACAACAGAAAACATGTTTATTTACAGATATTATTTCCGTAAACTACATACTTTCTCAGATGTCAGTTTTCTTCTAATTCTTTTCTGTGAACTTGCCATCTGCTTACAAATCATTTCAGTCCCTCCACATTACTTTTTAATAGAGAATTTATAAACAAATTAATTATTGTTAATGAAATAAACAACATAGTGAAATCTTCTGTCAAGTGCTTAGTATTTACTTAATGCATAGTCAATGCATAGTATTTACTTAAGTGACATTAGCTTAACTTAAGTGACATTAGAATTTGTTAAGTGAATATCCAGTGAATTAAATCAATACTGACTCTATACTTACTTTTGGGAACAGAAAATTTATGTATTAAAATGAGCTGTTATAAAACCAGAAGTAGTCAGCAATTTACTAAAAAATGATGCAGGTGTAGAAGGGCTCTGCAGACAGCAGCCATTACTACATAGCTAGTAACATTTTATGAATGTTATAATTCTAAGCATATGAATATGGTACCTCAGATGAGATATTTTTAGATAAAAGACACAAAAAATCACATTTCCTCCAAAGTTTGTATTTTCTCTTCCCTTTCTGACATTATCTTTTCTGACACTTGCCATAAAATAGCTTAACTATTAGCTGTGGTATTTTACCGATATTAATATTTCCCACAATTAGGAATGTTTTCCCTCAGCAGAGTTTTGTTTATTTCACTTGAGCTTATGTCCCTTATGCTCCCAAGATATTTTTATGCTCCCAAGATTATTTTTTAATTTTTCCTTAGTCATTTTGGAATTGTTCCTTAACTAAGTTCAGGTTCTAAGCATGTCAAAGTGCTTGGAATTATCTGAACACTTCCAAAATTGTATTCTCCATAAAAAGTGTAAGTAAATTCATTATCTCATCATTTCTATTAATTAATGGTAATACTGTGTAGACTAAGACTCAGAATACATCCTAGTTTGACAATGAACTATCTAAGTGTATGTGTGTCACAAGGTGTGAAACACCAACTCTAGACACGCTTTTAAAAATTCAATACTCACAGCTTTTAATTCACTCCAATAAAGAATGGATAACGGAGGCGCGTCAGTACTGCAGAACAGTTCTATGGTTCATTTAAATTATAAGTTCAACCCTACCTTTAAGGTTCATAAAGTTTTGCATGTAAGTACACATACATCTCTACCCACACATGCATATGCAGGCACCTGTCCCAGGGACAGGTTTTCTAACTCCTGTACTGGTGCCTATAACTTGTCTGCAAGAGAGAGGATGATCTTACAGAGGCTGAGCATCTGGCAGGAACTATGTAGTCATTGGTACTGCTTTTTTCTAGTTACCTCAAAGTTCCAACACTCTCAGGTGCTGTGTTGCCATTGACAATCTTCAAACACCTCTTCCCTATTTGTAAGCAATAAGTTCAGAGAGCATCTATCCTCATTGGTATATTCAGCAACTGGGTTAAAATACTGTCCTCCACACAGTTCAGAATTCTTCTAGATTGCTTGGGCAACACTGTGTTGCTTTCACAGCAAGTTTGGGTATCAGGGTAGTTGAAGAACTGCATGACAGCTGGGACCTACTTGGACAGCTGGAATTCAAGCTTCTGATGAAGGCCTCATGCATTTTTTTCTATTTGATCAAGTGTTCTGCAGCAAGTACCAACCACACATTCTGCTTCTGACTTTGTCTCAGAAGGGTTCACCGGGTCAGTACTCCTTTCCATAGCACCTCCATATAGTGAAAATGATCTTTTACATATAGCACAACCCTTTCTCCTCTTCTACCCTTTTGTCTTTCCTGAATAGAATGTAGATAGACCTATTCCTTTCACTGTCTCATTTTTACTTTTAATGTACTTATAAAACTTTTTTTTTTTACTTTTTTTTTTCTTCTTTGTAATATTCCTCTGTAGTTGTAACTGATTTCACGGTTTTAGCATTTGACATAATCTTTACATGCTTGACCTATTGCTTTATAGTAATCTTTAGTCATGTCCTTATTTTCAGTTTTGTATCATTCCTTTTTAATACATTTTCAAGTCATTAGATAACTCATTATATAGGAATTACATTATTTTGGTATGCCTCCTAGCTTTCCTCGGCAATAGGATATTTTGTTATTATTTCATTCATCTTCTTTTGCTACTCTCACCCTCTCATTTCCTTCATACTTACACTCTTCTTGTAATTACTCCTACCATATTATATTCCAACCTTAGATTTTCATCTTCCTTCCTGATTAATGAAATGAAATCTGAGGTAGTTGTTCTCTTAATAACTTATTCTATTGTATGAATCAAAATATCTTCCGAGGAGCATTTAGTCTATCTGTTCCAACAGATTTATTTTACAGACATAATCCAGACAAGTGAGATGCCCCTACCAGCATGTCACATGTTTTGCCAGATTATGTTATAATAGAATTGTTATTAGGGAAAAACAAAACAAAACAACAAAAAATACAAATAAACAAAAACACACATTCTTGAATCAATACGATTATGCATTAAGTCTATTTAAGAAAAATTAAGTTAAGATTTTTTATTATTATTTATTTATTTTCAGAGATGAAACTATGATGTTGTAAAAGTGGAATATGCCTGTCCCATCTGAGTCAAACAGAAATTTGACATAAAAGCCTTGTCTAATTATGCTCAATTCCTTTATATTCAAAGAGAATTATTCATCTCAAGAGAAGCATCTAATGCAGGTCAAATGAATGATTCTGTGGGCCCAAGTGAGGCTAGCATGATTAGCTTAATCAGGCAACCCATTGAACTCATTTGCCCAAATTTAGGTGTCTAGTAACTGCGCAGGTATGCTTAGGTATTCAAGACCACCTCATGAGACTGGCATATACAAAAAAAGACCTGCAGGAGACCTTCCCCACTTGCAAGCAGCACTGATGTCCAGAGTATTCTAGGAACTATAGGAGGGAAGAATGTTCAGTTACTAAGTAATTATAATTCAGCACTGTGAACAAATTTAGACAACTTCAAATGCCATGCGCAAAAGCATCTAGTGTGCCTTGAGATACATATGTGCCTTGAGATACATGTGTGCCTTGAGCAGCTGGCTCCCAGCTGCCAGTCCAGAAGAACACAAGACTCTTTCAGGTATAATATTATCTCTTCCAGCCCTGTGTGGTTGTGAGCATTATTTCAGGACATCTCACTGTTGGGGCCTTAGCGCTTTTGCAGGGAAGATAACGCCTGTTAGCAACTTTTTAATGAATTAGGCCAGCCATAGCCAGATAAGCGTCCAGGAGGCCCAGCAACAGAGCATTGGGAAAGAACACCAGTCAGCTGCAAGCATGGACACTATAGCCTAACCAATGGGAATGCTGTTGCTTAGCGCGTGTCTGCGTTTACGGGTGATAGAATTGTATAAAGCTACATAGTAGACAATAGTAAAGCGAATTGAACCTGCTTCACATTGAAGTGTTGTTCATTCCATCTCGCGAGGTCGGCCTCGGCATCTCACTTACTTGCTTTTTTTTTTTTTAGGCAAATAAATTGAGTCCTGAGTGTTTACTTTGGGATAATCTAAATAGCTCTGCAGACTCAAATGAATACACTAAAAGCTAAAGAGATCACACCTGGTCTTTTTAGTCCTGAAAATACAGAATTCCTATCAGCTGGTGTTGTGGCATGAGAGATTCAGCTGCCACCTATTTATTTATGTCAGCCGTGATCTTTGTTTAAATCAAAATTACTAATATGAAAACCAATCAGATTTAGACACTATAAGATTATTTACAGTCAGTGGAGAGAGAGAAATATCTTTTCAGAGTGATTTAGGGAGAGAAGGATGAACTGTTCTCTGTAGAAACTATATTACAATTTCTCCTCCCTTCCTCCCTTCCTCCCTTCCTCCCCTTTTAGAGGAATGTCTGAATTTATCTGTATTTAAAAAAACAAATCCCTGATAGATTAAATTTTGGTTGTTTTTTTGTTGCCTTTGAATACTAGAATAATTTTGAAGGCTCCAAATATATAGGGAATATCAAAAATGAATGTAGAAAGAAAATGAAGGTATCATTACTAGACTCAGTTAATGACAGTATCTCTAGTAATCTGGTTCTCTGTTTATCACCAAATTATATATTTATTTAGAAGGGAGTGTGTAACAGCTGAATTAAACTTTCTTATCTTTCCAAAAATAGAACTACTGATTAAAGGACATGAGAAAAAAGAACCCACTTGATTTGTGTGTTTATGGTATGAATATTCTTACTGAATAATAGGCCTATTAAATTTCATGTCTTTCCATTCACATTTGGTCTTCAAAGCGATATTGTCTTAAATAAGACATGAACATTTTATTTGATCATTTTTCTATGCATCATCTTCAGAGCTTTCTTAATTCTGCTGTATTTTAATTGCAAAATATTTCAATTTTGAAATTATAGTATTTTAACTGGACACAGACTAGTCTCATCTAATAGGAGATGCAATGGGCCAACAGGAATCTTGTGTCATTCACAAAATGAAATGCTGAAAGGCCTTCACCTGGGGAGGAATAACTGATCAATCAGCCTATGCGGCAAACCAAACGTCTGGAAAGCAGCTTTGCAGGAAGAAGCCAGCAGTCTTGGTGGAAAACAAGTTGGCCATAAGCCAACTTCTGATTCTAGTTGGCTAAGAAGACTAATGCTATCCTGAGTTGCATTGGGATACCAGATAACCAAAGTTTTCCTGAAGTTTTCAGTAACCTTTGGAGTTGCGATGAAACTGTTTATCATAGCTAAGATCCTGGAGTATCAACATAAACCTGTCTGTAATGGAGTTCTTTAAGAGAGGTAAGAGCTGCAGGAAAAAGAAGAATCAGATCATCTATCGAGCAGAAAAGAATGAGAGCCAATTGTGGTAAAAGGCAGATCTAGGACCACAGGGTTAAATATGTAGAAAATACAAAGGTCATTAAGGATGAAAGGAAGAAAACAGCAATAGTGGTGAGGTGCATCAGAAGGCATGTTTTCCAGCACTGGAGCAGCTACCTCAGTGCATTAGAGACCTTGACTCCAACCGAGCTCTGCAAGAATGAAGCCATCAACGCCTGTGGCTGCAGGGAGTGCACGGTGCATCTCACAGGGGCTGGGGCAGGCAGGGAGGGAGGCCTTGTCTGATGGAAATGGGTGCTGGTTGAGGAGCTACCAAGTTAAGGAGCTGTCGGAGGAGGTGGATGGACTGTGCAGCATCAGAGACAATGGTGAAGAGGTTGGCCGTATGTTCCCATAAGCCTTCAAGTGAGCAGAGCCTGGATCCCTGGTGTGGCCAATGTGCTTCCTCAAAGAGTGAATTGATCCTGCTGTAATGTAAAAAGCTAGCAGCAGTCTTCTAGAAACTGGAGGACGCCTCTTCCTCCAGCCTCAGACATGCAACTGCAGAAGAGATTCAGTGCCCTGGTATCACACAAGGGGAGGAAAGCTTTGCCTGAGGAAGCACTACAATAGATCAAACCCTTGTGCTGCCTTCTGATGTGCAGTATGTACAGCTGTAGGTTATTGACAATATCAAAGAAATCAAGTGTAACTAAGGTATAAGTAATGATGAGAACATTTGGTCTACACATGTAAATACATATGCTATTAGATTCCAATTTATCAGTCATCAGCATATTATTGAGGCAGAAACTGAGGGTTGGCAGAACCTGAAGAACAGTGGAAGAGAAAATCTTCATCTTGAGAGAGAAGAGAAAGAAGAAGAGAAAATCTTCCTCTCTGGAGAAAAGAAGGCTGAGAGGAGATTTGATTAACATATTCAAGTACCTGAGCGGTGAACTTTACTGTGAGGGTAACAGAGTTCTGGAACAGGCTGCCCAGAGAGGCTGTGGAGTCTCCTTCTCTGGACATCTTCAAGACCTGCCCTGAGCCACATGATCTAGGTGTCATGCTCATGCAGGGGGGTTGGACTAGATGATTTCTAGAGGTCCCTTCCAACCTTAACCATTCTGTGATTCCTCACTTTAAACTGTCTTCAAGCGTCATTAAGGGTGGCTTATTGTGCTATAAATGTATAAAGATTTTAACCATGGGACAAACAGGTTTAGCTTTTGAGACAGTGGTGAGAGGGAATTTACCTCATTGTGTTAAATTCATCTTACATTATATTTCCAGTATTTGAATTTGTCAAAGGCAAAGCCTCTCTTACAATTAGCATCAGGTATAAATCGTGACAAATTCTGTTTCTAATATTTTTGTACTCTGAGTCTGTAGGGAGAAAAAAAAGTTAGAAAATAAAGATTGAATAATATCTACACATCCTCACAATATTTATTTTCTGCACATATTTTACACTTCCTTGACTTCTTATTATCCTTCTCTTTTCCAAACCAACAATGGACTCTTGCTATGTGAAAGTCTTATATTGATGAAATAGTACAGTAATTGACTTTCATATCTATAGCTGACACATTTGTATTATTTATAAATGTAATACAACAATAAGCAAATAGTGCACCTGAAATGTAACATATCTGGAATGTAATTAAAATATCATTAATACAGGAATTCCATGGGGCTCAATGGCTGTGAACATTTGAGCTGGGTATGCTTCCTCTAATGAAGCTTACCCTTCTATACACATTGCATATATCTTCAAAATTTCAGCAACTATCCAGAATACTAACTTGAATACAAGGATATATATTCTTTCAATGATATATATTCAATACAAGGATATATATTCTTTCATTTCTTAAGTGAAGAAAAGAATATTTAATGAACTGAAACCTGATCAGTTCTGCCCCCGGCTCCGGTCAAATTACATTTCTTTGAAAAATAACTTTTTTAGTGTTCAAACATACAACTTTCAGTGGAAATATTAGATAAAGCCACAAAGTGATCACATTTAAATGTTTAGTGCATTTTTCCCTCTAGAAAAAAATAAGGAAATATGAAGTATGATTGTTTTTGCTTTTCTACATACTCCTCCTTTTTCACTCCCTATCTATAAGAAATTGTAGTTTTATCTATGTTTTAGAAGAATAACTGTGGCCATAGACTTTTCCATATCAATTTGCTAATTTCATGCTTACTCAAAACTCAGTTATTTGGCTGATGCATCCCCATTAAAGGGCTCATTCTATCAAAGCCATAGAGGAGGGAAAATCTCTTTCTGTCAATCATCTCTTTTGCTATGAAAGAGACTCTAATCTTATATTCTGATAGAGCTAGGCACTGATTTCCACTGCAGTGACTTAGAGATTCATATACCATATGATAATGTAGACTTCTATAAGAGCACAAATGAGTGAAGGTAACAATTCAGCACAACAGTATCTCCTCTTCTGAGAGCTTTTTGAAATCTGAACATTAGTAATATATGGAAATGATGATATGACCCCTTTTACATTAAACTTCGTATGAAAAATACGACAACCAAAATACACTTTCTGTTAAGAAAATCATTAGTTCACTTCTATAGTTCTTAAATATTATAGAAAAATAGTTCATTGAACAAGTTTTAATAGAACATGCATTGTGTCACCTTCAGCAGACACCAGAAGGGACTTTTATTATTATTCAATATTGTGAAGGAAGAAAGATAATAAATATACCGGGCTTACTAAGAGTTTTCAACTTGTTTGCATGAACGACTTTTATCAAAATGAAAGTGTAAGTGAGATTTCACTATTTGATCACTTCTCATAAGTCTCTTAAGCAAGTCAAGACATATAGGTAGAGGTAATGCCTTTTTTAATTAATCTAACTGATATAGTTTAGGGAAATGGGGGAGTTGGACTAGATAATCTCTAGAGGTCCCTTACGACCTTAAGCATTCTATGATTCTATGAAAAAACAGTCAGCCTTTTGGGGACACAAACCCTTGTTGGTATCTAAAGCAGAAGCCTGGAACGAATCAGGGAAGATATCAAAGTTTTCTTCCTGAAATTGAGATGATCCAACATGAAAAATTACTTTGTTTCAGATCTAAAGAAAGACATGTGCACTAAAATGTTTCTCTCTTTTCTCCAGTAATGCCAGCTACCCTAATAAACTACATTGCCTCTCCCAGAAAACTTGCAATAATTTTCCTTAGACTGCTATATCAGATTTGCTGCTAGGAACATGATGCTTTGTTTTTTTTCAATATTGAGGATTTTTTTTTTCTGTGATTTCCTGATTTTTTTGCCCATTTAAATGTGCACTAAGCTGGTATTACATCTACTGAAAGAAAACTAAATTTTTCATTGGAATATTATACTTCTACATCAAATAAAGGTTAGAGGAAATGAGAAGCTAATAGCTTCATACTTTGTGACAGTTCGGAGAAGTTGGTAAAGCAGAGTAAAACTGAAAATTCCAATCAAGACAAAGACTATATTATTATATTCACAAGTGATTTGAAAGCATTCTTTTTAACTGCCATGCCAAATTTGTCCCAGCCTTTTGTCTCCAGATTTACGTAATTTCTGCTATTGTTTTTGTCATTAGCAATAAATAACAGTATCCAAAATAGCTTTAAGTGGCTGTATAATAAGGACAAATTTTTTTCAGACTGTTCATGGATCTGGTACCATGAGATTCAGTTACCACAGCGTTTTGTATCCTTGTTAAGAGATGAGTCCTACTGCTTCCAGTCCCTCTAACCTTTGAGGATCAGCTGGAATGCAAGGGGATTATTGTTGCTCTTATTGATGTTGTTGTTATGTTATTATGTTATTACCACAACAAGCATTTGGTTTAAATTGTTGCTTTTAAGATTAGATGTTCATGTTCTACCATGTGGTCATACACAGAGAAATAAGAGGACTGTCGAAACTCTCACATGTTTGAATGTAGGCAAAATGGATTAACATAGAGCTAACGCCCTTTAGTTTAATACAGCAGAAAGAGCAGTCTAGCATCATCCAATTGTGGCAATTAATAAATCCTAGTCTGAAAGTTTTTGTGGCACATAAATTTAGGTTTTCAATCTCAGCACTTTGAAGTGATTAATTTGGTAAATTCAGAAAATGAGGGAATCAATTTTGCAAAACAGCTTTGTCAGCTAGTTGCCTCAAAATATCTTGTTTGGAATCCTTTCACTGAAAGGACAAGACTATTGTGTCTCAGATTATTCCACATTAATAATGGCTGCTTCCATTAGCTGGTGATATTCTGAAATTCTGTAGACACATGTGGATCTCTCTGCCTTTCTTTTTTTTTTCATGACTGAGAAAAATTGTCCGTAGAATACAACCCAGACAAAAAGAATGGAAGGTAAATATTTTTAACATCATATGCCTTTAGGCTTCTAGTGAACTTCAAGAAAGAAACATCTATTTTCTGTTATTTGCTTACTCTGAAGAGACTGTCAATTTTAATGCTTACTTTAAAATAAATAAATAAAACACGGAGTCACAGTGCTCTGCAGTTTCTCTTCAGATTATCTTTCTATGTGTGTACTATTTCTTAAATACTTGCTTATTGTTAAGTCTGTACCTGTCACATGCATCTCCTTTTCATTGATCTTGTTTTCATCCTTATTTTTGTGCAGATTCATCTTTTTATTTGTTCACTTTGTTTTAATCTTTCTCTCTCATTAACTGTAAAAATTCAGAAAGAAAATCAGTCATATTTCAGTATGACAGAGCTGTCTTCACTCCTAATTTCCTTTGGCTATTCAACCCACTCCAATGAAAAGTGTCATGCTTCTCTTTGAGAGGCCTGTGTGCTCAGTTTTTCTCATGATGTTTAGTATGAAAGATCATTGACTAGCCAACTCTGAAAAGGTGAGTACTATGCTGACATCATTTTGGCCTTGAATAATAACATGCTACAATAGGGTTACAATCTGAATATGTCGGTTTTTGTCCAACTATAACTTCAGTTGTAGTTATGAAATCTTCAGTAGGAACTGGTAGCTCATGGCAAAGTTCAAAATGTATGCTGCTTTAAAACAGTATTATTTATTGCCTTAAGAAATGGCCTCAAGCTAATGTAAACTATTGGTTTTCATTGATTCATGATATAGGAGGCATTGATAGTGCCTCCTATATTTCTATACTGGATGAACAGATAGACCTGCATTTTTAGTTCCTTTTTCATCAACTAGATTATTACACATTTATTATAGAATGTCAACATTAAACTGACAACAACAAATTCATGTAGAAACATCCAGAGAGGTTAACAACAAGTCATATGAAGAATGAATATGTATAAAATACAAAATACTCATTCATTGAATCAAATTACATTAATTCAAATGTAATTAGTATTAAAAAATAGAAGAAGACAAAATATAAATCCTTAAGTTTCATGACATATGCTAAGCAGTATTTTCATCTCATCCTATTCACTGCTGCTATACTGTCATGGCAATTCATTCTTTGGTAGAAAGGTCTGCGTTAAAAAAAAAGAAAAGGCTAAAATACCTGCACCCATGCCAAATGGTGCAAGTGATATTCATGCAGAAATCCTAATTCTGTGATTTACTCTCAGTAAAGCATTAAAAAGAAACAAATTTTGAATAGAAAATAGTTTATTGTTGTTTTTTTTTTATATACGTAGTGTGTAGATAATGTATGATGTAAATCAGAGATTTTCCTAGTTTTACCTGTGAATTAATCTATAGATTGGTACTAAAAAATAAATTTACCTATACTTTTTAAAAATCTGACCTTAAAGTAGAATCCAGCACTCTGAATTTACAAGTAGTTTCCTTACACAAATTATAGGGAAAGCAGAAGAGCCTCAGAATGAAGCAAATGAATAAACAAATAAAAATACAAATAAATAAATAAACTTGCATAAAACTGCTAACTTTATGCTAACTTTTAAATGTAGAGACAGCCATGAGGACTAGCCATGAAATCTTGCTCCCTTTGTGATCAGAAGTTGCAGAAAATCACTTCCCTGCACACACGCACTTCATATAAAAGTTTATGTGCTTTTAATACACTTGAACATCATCAAACAGTGTGGCAGTGTGCTTTCACTTCAGCATGCTTGTGGTGAATGTTTCAGGACAAAAATGACTGGAAAAGCTGGGACACCTATTTCTTAAGCTAGATTTTTTTCCCCGTGTTGTAGGCGTATTGCCCATTGTCTTAAAAAGAGGAAGGGGATGGACAAAATCTGGTCTTGTTCCCCTAGGCATCTCAGAAAAAGGACAAGGCAGAATGATTTCCATGTACATCTGGTTATCGTCTACCCTTTGGTAGGTGATCTGTTGTATCCCTGTTGTAGGTGATCTGGATCACATTGTAGAAATATTGCAACTTTTCTTTTAAATGATTAGGAACTGACTGTATCCTCCTCTGAAAAATTCCAGATGGATTTGTCTGTATAAAATTTAGAAAGCTAGGGGCTTGATTTACACTGACTGCACAGCTGCAACTCCAGAAAGATAAGGTCTCCTCTAGATCTTTTGTTGTATCTTCCAGCATCGTACATCAATCCTGTTCAGAGCAGCACAAAGGACACCAGATAACAACAGCAAATGAACTGCGCCCTCAAGAGTCCTTCTCTTCTTAGAACAAATTCTCTCAAATACCTGCACTGAGATTGGGCATATACATATCCCACTCATGAGGCCTTATTTATCTTATGTTATGCATTCACCATAAAAGAGAGGCTTTCAGGATTATATTTGGTCTTCTGAAGGTAAATATAAATTCTCATTCACTTCAGGGAGACAAAACATAATTCTCTGAGTCTGGACTAAGAACTAAGCAGTAGAGGCACGTTTTTAAATGTTCTTTGAATCTGTGCTTAGCTGATATAGCTACTCATTCTTCTACGAGAGTTTAGCTCCTAGGTTATGCTGAAATCATTAACCACAACAGAAGGCAGCTGAATTCTGTGACTTTTAAATTATTATTTTAAACTAGAAACAAGTAAGTAAGCAAGCTGTGAATGGGCTGGCCCACTTCATATATGAGAATTGTTATGATGTCATGTTTTATTCCATTTGTACATGGTAAAAGTGCAATAAATATTCATAAAACATACTTCCACTATTTTAAAGTCTTCTCGCTTGAAGACCTCCTGCTGCTTTAACTACAGAGTATTTTGGATTAAACATAATTTGCATTACCTAAACATAATAAAAATGAAAATGCAAAGTAAAGCAAAATATTCCAAGATTTTAAAGACAGACTTTTTTCCTATGAATTCTTTTCTTTTGGTAACAGTCAGGTTTATCACAGCATATATCCCAGAAATTTCAAATAGAATTATCATTCTTTTAATTATGGTACTAAATTATAAAGCTGCAATAATTTGCTTAGAAGCATTTTTCTCTTTGGAAAAAAAAATACTGCGTATTATAAATGGATCTCAGAAACCTGTGTCTTCTAAATATAAGATGCCAGATGGTTATGATAGCATGATGTAAATTCAAGTATAACCCAAAAATTCACTTGTGGATTTAAACCTAGTCTTTTCATTTTACCTACTCTTTTCATTATATTCTGCTTCTAGTTTCTCCCTGAATATACTGTTTTAAACCTAGCTCACTAAACTATGAATTCAAATGTAAGGGGTGTTGATTACATCTACTCATTTCTTCTTTCTTGGGAAAAAAATAAAACAAATAAATAAATAAATCACTTTTATCTTCATGCAAGCTCCACAGATATTTTGATAAACTGTTGTATATTTACAGACCTCAAAATATTAAAAAGGCAATATAATGGAAAAAGTGGGATTTATTTTATCATGAAGAAAAAGTGGTAAATATTTGATCACAGCTGTAATTAAGCAGTTCCTAATGAAGCCATTCAATTTCATAAGGATGAAAACAGTATTTCAGCTCAAAATAATACCAATATTTATTTCCTTGGCAGCTCATTTTGTGATCCTAATGGCTGCATGAACTGAACAGTTTGCCAGCTTGCTTTGCAGCTCAGTATTGTTTCTGACAAAATACCTAACAGTGACCAGATATTTTAAGAACATCTTATATATATTTGGAAAACAGTAAAAGCAAAAGATAAACAACTGTGAAATTGAAACAAAATGATTAATTTACCAAATATAAAATCCATAAACAACAAGTGTGAGTATCGATGGCCACCTCTTGCAAGCATAAGACCAGAAATCCTTGGGGCACAGATGCAGATCATGTTATCATGCATTTCCTTTTGAAAGCACATTAAAATTCAAGTTAATGAAAGCAGTACTTGGGTCACGTGACTCCAATTCTTTTGCATCTCCTGAGGTACTGTAAGAGATTTGCCTGTATTTCAGTGTAGGGTTTTGTGCTTTTTGAGGTTGGAAATGGTCCTTGGCTAGAGAAGATTAATTTTAAATCACACACTCTGTATAACCCAGACTCATTATAATGTTAATTTACCTGTAGCAAGTCTTTTCATTATAGTATGATAATTTTACTATGATTTAGCTAGGTGAAATTTTATTTGCTTTGTAATAATGGAATTAAGCTGATATTTAATTTTTACTAGCTTGTGCAAATAACTCATTTTAAGGTTAGCTTTTTGCTGTCATTTTCACTAATTAGTCAAATTTAAATCAAATTTTTCTGTTCTCCAATTCTTTTTCCTAATGGAATTTTAACTTTCATAGATATGTCAATTAAATGTTTTAAAGCATCTTATTTTTGTAACTAATATAGTCAGAGGGCAGATTAATAGATAACTCCTCTAAAGATTTTCATCAATGTGATAAATAGGGAAAAAAGTGTTCCCACAGAAAAGTCGTAGTGGAGGGTTATGTGTCATTATAAGGGGATCTTCCTGTCTCCTCAGGATATATATGTGACATTGATCGGCCTTTTATCCACTTAAAACACAAACTCTGTGAGATCTGCTTTATGTCCTTTGCTGATATTATGCATTAGCTTCATGCAAATACATTTATTTTTTGTCATGAATGAACTTTTTGTTATCTTCTGTATTTCCCATCTTGTCATACAAATGTTGTAAGGATCATTGAGAAAGAATAACATATGGTTACCTACCATATGGTTGCATATGGTAGGCAACTACTACCTACTACGATGGGCACTTTGCTACAGACCTCAAGTGACCTTGAACCCCTGTTTTCAGATGGGCTTATTAAAAGTCAATGCTATCTACTAATAGAAAATCACATGGCCACCTCAGAGCAGACTCTCAACAGTTTCATTTTATATTGAGCACTCTTTGGAAAAAAAAAATGCAGAAAAAAAAAGGTATAGAAAAACAAACTAGAAGACAACAGTTCACAGCTACAGGTGGACATCTACATTAAATAGTAGGCTACTAACTCATGCAAGTTTACTTTTCTGCCTGTCTTCCATTGAATGTTGATTTTAAATGCATGATTTTTTACTTTCATGACAGAGCACTAGAATCAAGAATTTTCCTCTCTCCACTGAAGCCTTTAGTCTGGTACCAGTTTAAAGTGAATTCAGTTAAATTGCAATTTCATTAAAGTGTATCTTTGGCCTATTTTACCTGATGTATCAGAAACAATGAACATCCATGCTAGAAAAGTAATTCTGTGAGTAAGCAACTGAATTCATATACACAGTCTAGGTAATGTAAAGGTCTTCTGCTCCACTAACCTTAACAATTCAAAAATCTTTTTTTTTTTTTTTTTTTTTTTAAGAGAGAGAGAGAGACAGACATCCTCAGTCACCTGTATTTTGCTGCAGTTTCTCTGAAGACTGTTTTAAGTTTGTACTTTCTTTGCTTGAATCTCACACTTCCAAAATAACTTTTAGGAACTTGGTACCTATAGTTTGTGTGGGTTATGTTTTTCTTTGGTTTTCTCTCTTTCTCTTATCATGCCTGGAAAGAATTGCATATAATATTGACATCACAGCATTCTTCTGAAGGACCTTAGGCAATACATTTGTATTCAGAAGGTAGCTAGTCTGACACAATTTCAACAGCAGATTAGTTGAAAGAGTTTCAGTTCTGTATCAGGGATCGAAATATGTTTAAGGTGTATCGAACAGTTTGAACAAACTTAACAATTTAAAAATGGATGTATTTATATTCCCGTGGATTGTAAAGATTAGCATTTTCTCAATATGACAAACCAGCTTTTTGTTTATTTGTTTGCTTTTTGTTTTGGTACACTTTATTATACATATATTTGGTTTTCTACATGTAAAGCTTTCCAGGGAGACTTGTTGAATGATTTTGCCAGAGAAGTAAGGCTGACCAGCCAGCGGTACTTGAATCACTCTCTTGCCCTTTTTGAAGGTGGGTGCAATATTCACTTTATTCCAGTCACAGGTTCCACAGACTTTCAAAGATGAGTGACCTCACAATGACCTCATCTAGATCTCTCAGCACCCTCAGATTCAGCCTTGGAGATTGAATTTTCCGGCTTGATCCTCCTGAACTACTGGCAATTCCTCTCCTTGAACCCTGCCTCTAGAAACAAAGGTCTGAGAGACCTTGTCAGTAAAAAGGTTTGAGATAAAAAAGACATTGAGCACCTCACCTCTATCCGCACCTATTAACACTAAATCAGCATTCTCATTTTTCAGCAGACTGATATTTTCACTATATTTATTCTCTTACAGATTTTTTTTTTTTAGCACCAGTTCTTTTTGTTGCCTTTGGGTCCCTTGCCAGCTATAGTTCTAGCTGAACTTCAGTTTTCCTAGAAACATTCCTGCATGCACCGAAAATGTTTCTAAATTCCGTCTCTATATCTTGTTCTCACTTTCAAATCTTGGGTGTACCAGGATGGACTGTCCTTGTGTTTGGAGGAAGTTTTCTGAAAGACCTGCTACTTCCTTTGTGTTCCTATATCCCATGTACCTTTGAATAAACCAAAGTCGATTGTCCTAAAGTCCAAGGTTGTACTCTGATACTTGCCTTCTGTACTCCTTTGGGGTCTATAAGTCCAGTCTTTCATGGGAATATTGACAGGATGCCACTGACTATCAAACCCCCAAACATTCCTTGTATACAAATAGCAGACTCAGAAAAGCCCTGTCATGATAGCTCGTTAAAGGAGACAGTAAAATAATCCAGAGGGACAAAAACCTCTGGGCTTTATTTAGTTGATTTTATTCACTAGTGCAAAATCTTTATGATAACAACATCCACCATTACGTGGTGTTATTGTAATAGGGATGGGCTTATCGATTAGCATGTAAGATTTAGTCTGAAGGTAGAGAAAGAGCCTTCCTACAGAAGTTGCAAGCTAGTAGCTTCCAGTCTTGGGAGTTGCTGTCCATCATTCATTTAGGCATAGACTCTGGCTGACCAGCATGCCCTGCAAGTTGTGACACAGTCTTTTACCTCTGGAGGTTTTCTCTGGTACCCTTGACCTCCTGGGTATCTTTCTGATGCTAAACAGACTAACTCTTTTGTCCAGCAGCTCCTTTGCTTTGCAGCTCAGTGTCTTGATGAGAGGCCAGGCCTCTTATTAGTGAGACCACCATAAGTGATCATTAGCATCAGATGAGATACACTTGCCCTCCCTGCAGCCTGTGACCTGGACAGCAGTTTGCCTCCTCAGTGAAGCTGGTGGTAGCCTGTAGCCAGACACCCTTCCTGCAGCTGGTGGTCTGAACTGAGCTCATCCTCATTTCTGGACCTCTATACTGCAGCACTTTTACAACTAATAGACAAAAGGAGAAAGAAACTTCATAGATCTGTGTGTGTGTGTGTGTGTGTATGAGATGGTTGTCACTAATTTAAGGGAATAGATGAACGAACTGTCTCTTATTATGCCAAAAATGTCCTTAAGGTCTTGGTAATATTACAGTAATGAGCCAAAATATCTCTCAGTCAAAGCAGCAAAGATGATGGATGGCTTGAAGAATTTGCTTTAGGAGGCTGAGATGGGATTGTTTAGCCAGGAGAAGGCTCAAGGAGGATCTTATCCATGTGGGTAAATACCTGATGGGTAGAATAAAGATGGTGCCAGACTCTTTTCAGTGGTGTCCAGTGACAGGACAAGAGACAGTGAACACAAAATGAAACAGAAGGAATTGTATAAGAGGAAGGATGTGTTTGTGTGCATTTGTATGTTTAAACGCTGGAACAGTTTTTCCGGGGAACTGGAGATTGTGGAGTTCCCATATTTGGACATATCCAAAATCCGACCGGGCATGGTCCAGGACACCTTGCTTACACTGACCCTGTTCTGAGCAGGAGTGTTGGACTTGTTATTCTCGAGATTCAATACCCTCTGCTTGTGTCTTTCATATTCAGTTTTACTAGCTAAAATCTTTAAAACCCTACAATCTCTGTCTGTCTTGGTATTTATAGACTAGCAACTACCATAGTAACTAGGCAAAAAATATCATCACTATTTTTTATGAAACTGATCTGAAGCTTCTGGGCAAAGATATTGCAAGAGTCTTTGAATTTAGCGGAAAATAATGCTTTGAGCTTAAGCCTAAGGAAAAGAAGAATATTTTAACGTCCATTCTGTGATGGTGTCATAAGACCTGTCTCTAAGATAAACATTTACAGACATTTCTATTTCAGAGGACAAAAATCAAAGCCTTTTTTTTCCTACATCCTTAATAAAAGGTTCCAAATGGAAACTTCAGGGTGTGAATGAGTTTGGTAATCACTGAACTTATCCACTCTGATCCAAGGAAATTTTATACAGGTCTAAACCTAAAATTTATTAATAAGCACTGCAGTTGCCAAGTAATTTCATGTGGACAGTCATAAGGACTTAAAAGGTGTGAGCTAGAAAGGGTATTTTACAATGAAATTGAACATAAAGAAAATGTTTTAGCACTTGCATGTATCTGAATTACAAAATCATATAATGGATCTCCAAGACAAGAAAGATATATAACTGGAGGATAGTGCTATTTGGTCTGTGTATTTCCCTATGGAAAGCTACATCAGTAATAAGACCACTCCCTTCAAAGATTTCTGACAGTAAAAACATCCATTTTCTTGAACAATAGATTGATCCATGAAGCTGGAAAAGCTCCAAAGAAAGAAAATTTCAGTGACAATACACTGATTAAAGGCTTTAGCATTTACATTGCAAAGGAAAATCCATCTAAAATGCTGCTAAATGCACCATTTTAAATATGTAATATTGAAGATTTATACATAGATATGAAATACATCAGTAGAAATACAATGTAGATATGAGAGATGATACATCCAGGTTTTTATTTTGTTTTGCTTTTAGAATAGTGTAGATAAAGGAATACCCCTCTTCATTTCCCAGCTCTTCACTTTTTAATTTTAGAGGAGCTGTATCTATCAAAAGCATTAGGGCGCTGTGTTAACTACTCTCCCTGCTGTCACTGAAGATTGCAGACGGATGGACTTTTAACCTGAAGTGATTGTCATGAGGAACAATGTAGGGAATTGCCTGTCTGCCTCACACCGGCACAGTGAGTGACAGCCGATAGAGCTGCAACGGTCCACAAAGCTACTAGACAGTAACCAGCAGAGATTTGTAAATTTGCTGGTTTTCTCTGCTCGGCTTTATGGGCCATTTGGAAGATGCTGTCAGCCTCTTGGAAAAGCTTGAATATGGTATGAAAGCTGCTTCAGTAATTCCTTTCAGGAAATGTAAGATTAAGAAAATATCAAAAGTTGAGGATGATTGGCAGAATTTTTAAAATAATACTTCTGGATAAATCTTTAATCCACTAAACCTCCACTTGCTATAGTCCCTTCCATGGCTGCTGGTTTGCAAGCTCACAAGGACATGAGCAGGACCACAATGCGAGAGAAGGGAGTAGATACTAAGAAAGTATATTTTCAATATAACAATTTTAAGCGTATGAAGCTTTTGTATATTATATCATTTGGACTGAGGAACTTAAAACTGACTGAGCTAACTAACTAAGAACAAGTGAGATGACAACAAGGGGGAACGGGAGTGTCGTGATACATAAACTCTACTTATTTGTGACACAAATTTACATTTTCCTGACTACTGACTCTATGAATTCTGAATAGACATACCTCTTCAATCACATAGATGTATATCTTTATATTCAGGTTAGTTCCAAGGTTGACTCTGTTTTCCATGCAGACAGCATCAAATAAATTCACTCTAAGGCAGAGGGATCATTTTCAATGACTCAAAGAGCTAGTGAGAGAGTTTCAGGCAAATAGAACCTCTGCTTTGCTTTGGTCAATTTTATTCTCTCTTGTTCTTTTTTCTTTTTTTTTTTTTTCTCAGTTAAAGTTTCATTAAAAAAAAAAAAAGTCCACATCTACTCTACTCAATACATATACTAGGTGTACTAGGACTGTACAGTTCAGCAAAACACTTAAACATAGGAATGCTTTCTTGTTATGTAAGGATTCTTCAATAAAATCAAACATTAGTTTGATTCCTACTAACTGACTCAGAGGGTACTCACCATTTTTGGCTCTTTTTAAACCTGATTTAAAACAGCTGGCTAATGCTTTAAACCCATTACTGGCAGTTCACTATTTGCTATGTGTTAAAGACTGTATTTGCTCTACACTGCACTATATACAAAATACACTCTAAGTAATCTCCCCCTATATATAGAAATTGATAACAGCATCCCCTTTAAATTATAAAAAAACAATTAAATATGCAGATTTATGCGTCTAGACTGATCAGTGGATATAGCTATGAAATTAATTGGGGACAGCATACTTTTTAACTATAAGAAGGTTTTAAGTTTTGTTTTTCATTCTTAACATTTGTTAGATCTTTCTATGCTACTATGGAGAGATTGAAGCGCTGCTAAAATAAACAATAAAAAGCTACATTTTTACATAATTTGGAATACTTCTCAGGAATTCCAAAAATAGAAGATAATGTAGAATTAGACTTCAGTTAGACTAATGTTTTCAGTTAAGTACATCTTTAAGTGCTTCAAGTGCTTGAGCCCCTTGATTGGGGGACAATACAGAGGGAATATATTTTTCTATCAGAACATGCTTGTCACTCATTTCCTCATGCTGTTTATAAGGAATAGTTGGAAAATCCATAGCTGTTTTACAAATGAGGAATCATACAAAATTGAACAGAAACTGAAAACATTTTGGTATATTCTCTCTTTATGCTGGAAAATGAAATCATTTGGAATACTATATTTCAGTGATTTATACTTTTTTTTCATTTTTCACCATACATGAGAAAATGGCAACTGATGATAGTGGCTTTAGGCATGTTGATTCAGTAAAAGATTATTAGATTTTGTCACTTTTTTTTTTACTGTAATGTATATTACTGAATTACTTGTAATTTGATCAGTATATTAAGATTCCTTTTTAATAAGAATATAGCAGTTCTTAAAATCTCCCCATTATATGTGTAAGCTTTCTGCTTTTATTCTAAATTCCAAATATAACACATTGTAAACTATATTATGAAGATTACTAACTCTTTTGTGCTGAAAGACATAAATGAATTTTCTCAATTTTTTTTCTTTACATATAGCATTTGCTTTGTAAAAATGATACTTTTTTTACATTTTTGTACAATTTTTATAATTATACAAAAATATTTTACAAAAATATTGTAAAAATGTATTCAGTTGTTTCCCTGTTTTTTTATAATTACTGGTGTTTCTTCTTCAAAAGATATAATACACTATTCAAAAGAATAAGTACGATATGGCATTTTCTGTGACAGAATTCAGTGTATTTTCTTTTCACCCCATTCACTAGTTGAGTGAATAGTTCTTTAAAATGTGACTCATAATTTTCACCAAATGATTTCAGCAGTCTGAATAATGACAGAAACTCTATCTATTTTATTCTGACAACTTATTTTCTGCTTTCTCTTTCTTTGCAAAGCTTTTTCATGCCTTTTTCACAAACCTTTTCTGTTATTATTTTGCCTTAATTTATGTTCTATACCAAGTAATCATGCATGCTTAATAAAGAGTGTTTATTTGCTTTTATTAGTTTAAAGTGATGCTGTTAACCAGTACAGTATTACCTATTGTGTTCAATGAGGCATGAGCCAAAGCTTATTGAAGTCAATGGCAATTTTTTCTTTAAATACAACAAGGTAGAATATATAACAGATTTGGTGTGAATCTTTAATTTTACACAAAAATTGGCTATTTGAGAAGTCCTTAACACTATCAATAACTCATACAGTTATTAGTATTGCTATTTAAGAAAAATAATGTTTCATGAAAAGTATGTGATAAGTTTTTTGAGCTCTTGAATAGGAACACTAAATCTTACTTTGACATCAAACATAACATTTTAAAGACAGAAAGTAAATACCAGTACCTTTACAAAAAAGAATAAAACAAAACAAAACAAAACAAAACAGTAAAATATCAGACTGTTTCAATAGATTTCTTTTTGAAGTATATCTGTGAAACCTGAAAAGAAAGAAAGGAAAAAAAAGAAACAAGATTAATAATACCATGAAGAAAAAAAAGTTAGATAGACTTTTATTCCTTAACTCATTGACTGCAGTACTATCCTGGATGAAAGTAATTTCTAGGCTCTGGTCTATGATTGTATTGGAGCTTCTATTGATTTTTTTTTTCTTCAATAAATCCTTAATGGAAAATTAAAGTTTTCAAGTCAAACACCTTGTCCTACCTAAGAATGACCAAGCACACTAGTTGTTAGTGCTAACTATCCAGTATCAACAATACAGCACTTAGTACTCAGAGCTAGTGCAAAATGCAATTGCTGTGTATGTGGAATTGCTGTTCCTACAGTTTAAAACTGTCCTCATTTATCAGTTTTCTAAACACTGCCATCACCAAGATGTCTTATTCCCCAAATGAAATTTATATTTTCATTTGCAAGGAGGAAAAAAATGTAAAAGCAAAATGCAGATCAAATAAAATAGTTTAATATTTATAGCTATATTTATAGACATCTAATAAATAGCCATTTACCTCAAATGAAACCACCCTTGTTTCCCTTATACTCAGTTTTCTTTGCAAGAGCTGTGGTCAGCCATTCTTCTTTGAGTTTCACTTTATCCATTGAATTGGTCAGTCACAGTTATAATATAGGAAAGAAGAAAGAAATATGTATATCCTTCAATAGACAGGTTAATATAAATATGTCTCTAAAAATTAAAAGCTATTTGGGACATAAATATACCTCTGTTTGCCTTTTATTTTTACATGTTCTATTCTTAGTTATATAAATTACAGCCTGTGCTGTTTTTTTTTTTTTTTTTTTTATGTTGAGTGTGATTCTTTTAATGAATCTGGCACATCATTTAGCCTTCTCTTTCAGATAACTTTGGACAGATGGCATTCTTGATCTGTATGATAAATCTCAGGTTTGTAATCAATTAATACCACTTAGTACTGAACATTTTCTGGGGCATTTTCTTCCCAAGGCATTTAGACGTGTCTGTACCTATAGTGGATTTCTAATTCAGACCAAAAAAAAAAAAAAAGAGTGGGAAAGGGGGGAAATGGACATAGCAAAGACTAAAATATTTAAGGATTTATTTGCCTCATTTTTCACTAGTAAAATTTGCTCTCGGGTATCTTATGTCCCTGTGCCTAATGGCAGACAAATTTCAGGTTAGGGGGAGCAGCAGGACTGCCATTCAGAGGAACATGGAAGAGCTGTAAAAATTAGCTGAAAGCAACTTCATGAAGTGTAACAGAAGCAAACAGGAAATTCTGTACCCATGATAGAGTAACCCCTTCATGACGCAGGATGGGTGCCAGCTGTACGGAAAGCAGCTGTGCAGGAAAGGATCTGGAAGAGCTGGTGGACAGTATGTATGACCCTGTGGCAATAAGGGCCAAACACATATTACTAGAGCAATCTTGACTGTATTAGAAAGCATTCTCCAGGAAGTGGAGGGAAGTGTTTATTCCCAAATATGTTTGAGACTGCAGCCCATTTGGGGCTTCCTCATACAAAAAAGACATTGGCAAACCAGAGCAAGTCCCATGAAGAGCCTCCAACTCACTGTGGAGATGGGGCATTAGATCTGCAAGAAAAGACTCAGATGACTGGTTTGAGTGCTTTATTATTATTATTATTATTGTTTGTTGCTTTGTTTTGTTTTTTTTGTTGTTGTTGTTATTGTTTTAGCCTTAGGGGAATACTAAAGAGGGGGCTAATTTGTAATCTTTAACTGCCTGATGGATACCTAAAAATAAGATTGAGACATTTTCTGAGATGCAGTGAGAAATTCTGAAGAGATATAAGAGCAAAAGTCTTCAAGAGGAAGCTGGTCAAATGCTGTAACAAGTAATCTAGAGAAACTGAGCAACCTTATTCTTTGAAGATATTCAGAAGAGGTGGACAAAACACTGAGTAAGCATTTGAAAATAGCTCTGCTTTGTGTAGATGGCTGGATCAGATGTTCTCCAGAAGTATCTTCTACTTGAAATTATTCTATGATTCTAAAAATAAAATTCTGAATGGGACTTTCCTAGGTGTTTGCAAGGATTTCTAAAAAGCTAAATTTGAAATTGGTGAATTTACTCACCAAAATATTGACACAATATTTCCCTTCAGTTATGTCAAATGGTTCCCAGAATGCTGTCAAGCAATAAAGCAATACTTTATAGCCTTAAAATGTGCAGAGGACCTCAGATTATTTTTTTCCCCAGAGCAGTGTACCATGATGAACAATCATGTTCTGTGTCTTTAGTATGTTTGAGGTGCTACCTAAAAGGGCTAAGGTGTTAGCAAAAAGTAATAATATAATGCCTCATCATTTGAAATTTGGTGCCTACTGGCATTCAGAAATGCTTTCTCCTCGTGAACTCCATAGGAATGCCAATTAGTTTCTTCTCATTTACAGTTCAATTTAATATCCTTAATATAATGATTAAACCTGAAACTCAGGTCTGTATTAGACTAAAATATATTTTAATGAAAATTCAGTCTTTGCATGTTTAATATATATAATAATTTGATTGCAATCACAACTAAAATAAATAAATAAACACACAAAAAGACAGACTTCAGTAAGGCAATTAAATGGATCTAAAGTTTCCATATAAATAGTCATAATTTTTAAAATTAAATATGGCATTTCAGAGACTTTAGTAATTGTTTTACAAACAAAATTTTCACTCTTAGTTTGTAGTTGGATACTCGTTCTAAAAATATCAGACATAATTTTAATATGATATTTAAAAGAAAATCTCATATTAAAATAACATGCTAAAGATCTTTGACTATTTTTACTTGGGTGGTGTTGAGGAGGAGGTGAAGCAGCAGCAGCAACAGAACTGCTTAGTCAACTGCAACGTGAAATACACATATAGTTCAGCTCAACATATTGAACTTTTTAAATTTCCTATTTTACTTGCATAAATGATTATACAAGATTCAAGGCAATGAAGATTTTTTCTTCTTTTTTTTTTAGAACAGGGTATCTGAGCAAATTTGAGTGTTATATAAGAACAAGTGAAAAATTAGTAATCCCAGTGTTTGGATCTTTTGCTTATGAATATATGTAGATGAGGTTTCAGTAAATGCATATATGCATTAAATTGAGATGCATTTGGTCTTCATAAATGCCATAAATATTGTTTCTAAAGTACTAGTCAGTCAGTCCTAGCAAAATTTTTTGATTGGGCTCTCTCATGGTATGCATCTCTTTCTCTACTCTTCAGCTCAAATAGGTAATTTCAGCCATGAAGGCTTTTCTTTCTTATATACCAAAGATATATTGTTGTCCTTGCATTAGGAAAGAAGTGGTGTTTGCCATAGCAGACATTTGAGCAGGTATGTTGCATGCCTTGGGATGGAAAGGAAAGCGTTCTAAGGAATGTCAGGTAAAATGTGTGCTTCTTCATGTTCTCAATGGCGCATCTAGAAAAACTTTGTATTTTAAGTCCAGTCATCAGAGAAACGGCATAAAATATATAACTTACTTATAGATTAGATGAAAGATTTTAGAAACACTATTGAAACATAATTGCAAATTTTAATCTATTTCAAAAAGCATATCATTACAAATAAGAAAGAAAAAAATATATATATTGTGATATCTTTTATTTTCCTAAATAAATAATTTCTGTTTCTTTTAGCTACCGATACTACTTAGTATGGATCATAGGTTTTCCTTATCACTCTGAACAGCTATTTGTTAGTGCCAGCATTTACAATTAATCTCCTGGAATTCTTTCAGATATAAATTTATGTAAATCCCAACAAATTTCCAAGGAAATTTGTTACTTTAGTTTTTCTTCTACCTGTAAGCTTTCTAGTTTGTAAATATAAGGTAAGTGGAAAGCAATATTTTATATTGTTCATATTTTCCCTCAAAGCTTAATATGAAATTGAATGTACTTGTTTTTATATCAAACTAAAAGGAAACAAAAAAAGAGCAGCTATTAAATGTAGAATAAATTAGATGAGGACTTGGGGGAATAATTTAAGAAGTTGTTTATGACAGAAGCAGTTAAAGTAAAGGGTAAAGAGGAGGAGACAACTAGCATTTAGGTCCCCTCCCTACCCTTAGAGCACTTAAGTTGCGAGTAAGGCAAGATGCATCCAATACTTGTTGTCCCTTGCAGATGAAGATCCATTGTAGTCAACCACTTTCAGAATCACTGTTCAGGCTAACACTGGAGAGGGGGAAGCAGGGAGAAAAAGTACATTTCATCAACAAGAGGCAGAAGTACGTCCTTTCTCCTCCTTTTCATGTCCCAGGAATGGACAGTATGTGAGAGCTGAGATAGCACTGCAATTTTTAACTTTGGGATAAATATTGTTTAAATAAATTCTAGTGCTTAGCACCTCCAACACACCTTAGGTATTTGTCCTCCCCATTCTGCAGTTTTTGAAGTTCTAAAGTCTGGAATTTTTTCCATGAAGGCAGTCTCAGGCCTTGACTGTATCTTCATTCCAGTGACCTGGTTACTCATTCACATCTTTCCTGCAACTGTAGCAGCATTTGCAATTGCTCCATTTGCATTTGCTGAAGCACATGCATGCAGGGATGGAGACAGATCTTCTTTGGACATTGATGGGTTACCTGAATGTCACAGGTGGTTTTAGTACCACTGGTGAATAGCCTGGAATGTTCAGTCAGAAGCTTACTATAGCCTAGGTTCTGATATATCCAATTTATTTGAAGTATAAAGTTACTCCTAGGGTAGAAATAGGTAATAAATGCCAGAATTTCTTTTTTACTCACAATCTGCTGCAGAGAAAATAATAGGAAATAATAAATCATTGTTTAGAAAGAAATACAAATATCAGAGATTATATTATTTAGTGTCATTCTATGTCTTTTTTTTCTCCTGTTTTATATTTTGTACCTGTTATCACCAGTATTTCAGCATGCTTTTCACTTGTTTTGACCACCTCACCTGCTCCAAAGTAGTGCTATACTTTAGAAATAACAAGTGCTTAATTACAAGTTTAAGTGATTACAACCCACATCTCTGATTAAAATTTCAAAACCTCTTTCCAGGCCCTAGACTAAAGACTGCTGTGTTAATTTGCAAATCTCTTTGTGAACTGAACCCTAATGAAATTGTACAGTCCCTTACACCATTTGAGATTAATAGCAGCATCTACAGTAAATCAGTCCGCAACTGAGAGAAAATTAAGCAAGAATGCAAGAAACAAAGAAAAAGGAAGCACAGTATTACCAAATTACCAGAGAAACAGTAATGCCATCTCACATGAAAATGAACATTCTGATTAGACAGAAAAAAACATATTTCTTATTTTAAAAATACACTGTAAAATAAAAAGTTCAAATGTCATATTACAAATATAAACATAACATCTTTATCTTTTTTTTCCCTTTGAAAGGATTCCTAGTAGTATAAAAGTCCACCTTAAAAATCTTTCCTGCAATATCACTGACCACTTAGCATTATGGCAAAACATTACTGCAGAACAAAGAAAACAAGACAGTAATAAAAGGCAGAAAAATGAGGGCAAGACTTTATTTCCTAAATAATAAATAAATAATAACCACTCATAAAATCACTCAGTATGAATTAAAAAGGATTTTATCAATTGTTTCAATAATGTATGTTGAGGTATCAGTATGAAGTTTTTAATTCTTTATAAATATTTCTGCAACCAGTAAAACACTAGAACCATATGGATAGGCAACTGATTTTTGCCATTTGAAGTGTTCTACATAAATCTCTTAGCAGTCAGAGAAGAGACAAAGTAACCACAGTAACCTCATCCTTAAGTAAATATCTAAGATAGGCAAGATGAAATGTGCTTTATCAAAAGCTTATATTAGTCCACTGATTATAAATAGTCTCACTCTCTTGCAGATGTAACTGCAGTCATCCGAGGATAGATAAAATCCTACCCTTTTGAGAGTCAGATAATTTGAATTAATCTGAATTAATCTGAATTATATCCTCTAAAAATATCAGAACTTTAAAATGGCTTTTTGTGAATAAACTGCCATACAATAGTGCTAGCCATTGGGTAAGAGAAACCTGTGAGATAAACATGAAAAAACCCCAAAATAGAATTAATATAGGCATAAAAATATCTATTATATTTCCACCATTTACCAAACATACTACATTATATTTCTAGCTTTTAAGGCAATAATTTTGTAAATTTTTTAAAAAAACATCTTCATATGAGAGAATGTGCAAGGGATATTCCATCTCACATCCATCTGGGTATCCTAAATAGGAGTTCTGCTATAGTGAGTCAAATTGGATTTTTATATTTAAATTTGTCAGGATGTCTGGCTTTCATCGTATTTGGTTTTCTTTCTCTTTATTATCGTACAAATAATATAATCTCTATAGAGAATTCCATATTTGTATTATGTTTCTGGAAAGCACATTTTGCCTATGTTTTTTCATGTGGACTCTCACCCTGTTCAATATGATTGTTCAGTTTGATTCTCTAGGGACAAATTCTTGGCTGCTTCTTTATGAAGCATTTTGAATTATAGTAATTATGTTTTCTTAACATTGAGAACTCAACTTGTTGAAACTTCGTAATTTTATTTCTTAAAAAAATGATATTTTGCTTGCAGGTTAGGGGGTTAATGCTCACTTTTCTTGAATAAAAATTCTAGAGGAATTAGACTAGTCAAATCAAATCTGACCTGCAAAATAAAGCAAATTTTATGGCATAAGGTACTTTATTCTAATTAAAAGTTACATTTCAGCTATGGGCCTGATATTTCTCCATTTTATGACAATGATAAGCAGCTCATCCAACCTTAGCAGCAGAAAACTAAGCCTGAAGAAGAGTGATATGGTTATGCTTATTTATTTATTTATTTAAATTATATGACAATCAAAACTATAGTGAACATCAGTACTCAAAGTTTAACTGTTACAAATTTGTTCTCGAGGTTATGCTGCCTTTCATCAGCCTCTGACTTCAGCTGGACACACTTGAATATATTAAGGAGTTGTGTTTACTTCATTACTGTCTTTTATTCTGTAGTTCTTTATGGATTTTGATATGAATGTTGCTTTGAGCAGCATTTGGTTTATTTTCCCTGATTGTTTAGTCCTTACAGTTAAAATGTAGCAAATAAAAGTAGTCACCAAACAAGGATAAAAAATACCCTGAGGCCAAAATTGTACTTTTCACAAGGCTTCGTTTCTATTTCAGACTAGAAATGCAACAGTATCTGCTCAAAATTTGTTGCTTTCAGAGCCAATGAGAGACAAGTAGTAATGTCAAATTAAAGTAAAAATTAATTAGTATTCACTTATTTTAATAGTCACTGAATGAAGAACTTAGCATCGGACTATCAATTTATAGTATGATTATTCAGAGTCAATACATATAGTTACAAAGATTATTCACGTTTAATTCATAAAAAAGTACGGTTACCAAATAAATATTATCCCGGTACTCAATGTCAGTTTTCTTTCTATGCCAAAAAGTTGAAATATTTTGTAAAGCACTGAGTTTATGGAGGGAATATACTATCTCCTGCTGATAACTAATTAAAAAGAAATTATATGAATACAACATGAAATCCCAACACAACAGAAATCACTGTTAAAACTCACATCTTCCTTTGCTGCAGATTTCATGAGCAAGTCCTACATCTTCAGAAATCTATTTGTCAAAATTCAGGGCTCTTATTAAACATTTTTAATTAAAATGTCTCAAGAGTTTAACATGTGTTAAATGTTTCATGTTTAACCTGGATACAAGCCTCTGCTTTTCCTTACTCCCTATTATGTCTCCTCATTTTACTTCATCATACCTCTACTGTTCATATCTTAACTCTTCCAGCACCTCACTGTATTCTGTGTTGCCCACTATCCTCTGCTTCTCAAAGGCAGTAAATATGTCTCAACGTATTATTCACTACAGTTCATTAATAAAGAAATAAAGTATGGGTATTTGAATAGGAGTAGTTATTTTCTCTCCTTAATCACTGTCAGGATCACAGCTTCTTGGACTTTATTTTATCGTCTGTCATCCCATATCACGCCTATCCTCTCCCACATAAATCTAACCCCTGCTGACAAGACAACATGTTTAGCAACTACAATCTTTCAGTTACCATGACAGAGTTAAAGATGATGTTTCATGTAGTCCTTTCCAAAATAATTCATTCAATTAATCTAAGTTTCTTCTACCCATAAAAGAAAAATGAGTTATAATTTAGCTTTAGGTACCTTATCTGTTATTTTTCTTTGCAGCAGAAGAGACAAAAAATGGAACCTTATACCATCTCACCTAGCTAGACTAGGTACAAGAGGGAGGAAAGTTTTGCATTTCTAATATAAGGCATAAAGAGCCTGACAATACTTTATTTTCAGATTACACCGTTCAGGACACTAGGTACATAATTCCTGAGTGCAGAGGTAGATACCTTAGTGTTCAGCTTTCCTTCCTCCCTTCCTCCCTCCCTCCCTCCCTTCCTTCCTTCCTTCCTTCCTTCCTTCCTTCCTTCCTTCCTTTCCTCCCCCCTCCTTCCTTCCTTCCTTCCTTCCTTCCTTCCTTCCTTCCTTCCTTCCTTCCTTCCTTCCTTCCTTCCTTCCTTCCTTCCTT
>NW_010578916.1:30459-101940 GCF_000705375.1 Tinamus guttatus | reverse complement strand
CTTCCGTCCTTCCTTCCTTCCTTCCTTCCTTCCTCTTTTTCCTCATGGCCTGTTACACACAGTTTTGCATGAAAATACCAGGGGTTTCATATCCCTCTCATTCATTAGACTTATGATCAAAATCAGAACCATATTATATACATATATTTGTACAAACATCCATCTCTCTTTTTTTGTCTGTCTTTTAACCTGTTCCTCTTTCTCTTTTGTTGTTGAAGATCTCCAGAGAAGGAGACTCCACCACCTCTCTGGGCAACCTGTTCCAATGCTCTATCACCCTCACAGTTCATAAGTTTTTCCTCATGTTCAGGCATGCTCTTGTCCTATCGCTGACCATCCCTGAAAAGAGCCTGGCCACATCCTTTTGACATTCTCCCTTCAGATACTTGCACTCATGGATAGGATGACCACTCAGTTCTCCCTTCTACAGACTGAATGGCCTGAGCCATTCTCAGCCTCTCCTCGCAGGATAGATGCTTCAGTCCCCTAAATATCTTTGTAGCCTTATAGATACTTTCCAATAGTTCCATATCCCTCTTGTACAGGGAAGTTAAGAATCAGACACAGCACTCCAAATGTGGCTTCACAAGGGCTGAGTGAAAGGTCACCTCCCTGATCAGCTTGTCCGTTGGCAGCACTCTTCCTACATCAGCCCAGGATACAACTGCTTCTTGGCCAAAGGCACATTGCTGTCTCACGGTCAGTTTGCAGTCCATCAGGACACTTCCAAGTCCTTCTTCACAGAGCTGCTTTCCGGCAGATCCCTAACCTGTCCTGCTGCAGAGGGTCCTTTCTCCCTAGGTGCAGGACCTTGACCTTCCCTTTGTTGATCTTCATGAAGTACTTTTTTGCCCATCTCTGCATCCTTTCCAGGTCCCTCTGAATTGCCATACACAGTTGCCTGGTGTATCAATTACTTTTCCCAGTTTTACATCATCAGCAAGCTTGAGGAGGATGTGCTCTTCATCCAGGTCACTGATGAACAAGTAGAACACGGCTGTATCCACTACTGACTGCTAGGGAACACTGAACCATTGATCACAACACTTTGAGCTCTTTCAGCCAATTCTCTATCCATCTCACTGTCCGCTAAGGATTTTACAGAAGTGACATGACCCATCATACTAGAATCTCAAGAAGTTGTTAAATCCATATCCCTCAGGCATCAAAGCTGATAAATCTCTTTAATGCTCACCACTGCTTGGACTCTGTTTCACTGTATATAATGTATATTTCCAAAATACAGCAGATTGTAAAGACTGCTTCTTTTCCTCATGTAGTGATAGCAAATATTCTTCCTAACAACTTAAATAGCCATTTGAATCATAGCAGTCTGGTGCAAATCCATCTGTATTGTCTCTTAGTGTGTACTTAGGACACAGTTTATTTTGAGGATAGGAAAACAGAATAAAGTCCTCAGAATAAATCTCATAATTGAATCTTGCTTAAGCTTTATTTTCATAATTGCCATCTGTCAAACAATGATGTGTTATTTGTACTTGGAAACACACAATTTTTCATTAAACAGAAGACATGATAATGTATTAAAACAAATGAGTTCAAGAGGGGTAGAAATAATGAATGGATTGAATGGATTGGAATCCTTTGGAATGGATTGAATCTTCATGTCTTTGTATAACTGTATATAAATATAGACGCATCCTGGACAGTTAGCATGAGATGAATCTCATATTCCTTTCACATAAATACCAACAAAATCAACTCAAACTTTCTTCCTGTCTTTCAGGCCACAAGTCTTATCTGGCCAGGATTCAAAAGGCAAACTCTGACAAGATTCAATCTCTTCTCTGGTCCGTGCTAGCCATTCCTGATGTAATTACATTTTAAAGAAAATATTAGAAAATGAATTAGTAACAAAAAACAATCATCAATGTAGCATTCAGAAACCTTATCCTTAAAAAAATGTGCATATGTATACAATATATATGCATGTTTGTGTATATACCTAGCATGTTTATTGTATGATGTTGTAAATTAGTCTCATAGACTTTTAACAGATTAGTGGAAGGAACGATGAAGCAAAGATGAGTGTATTTTAAAATAATGAAACAGGTAAGATATGGGAAAACTAATGAGAGATCTGACATAAGCATATAGTAGACAATCTGAAGTATCAAATTATAAAAAAAATGTAAAGACCTTGCTACTGAGGACAGCTGAAGGTAAGAGATGATGAAGCAATGCTTGTGTTCCTCAAGGAGGGCAAAAAGTACAAACACAGTCCAGGGTACAGTGTATGCAAGATGTGTTAGATCTGTTGTAAGTGGCTAATTCTGATTAGGTTTTCTTTTAAACCTACTCAGTACAATATCAAAGCATAAAAGAATAAGACATTATTTTCTAAATTTTGACTTTTTATTTTTCAGTTATTTTTGTTGACTAAAAGTCAACTGTAATCCTCAAACTCTTAATTTAATGGAAGCTTTAGACAGTCAGCTCAATTTGTGAATTTGAGCCTATGCTCTTGTACTTTGTGCATAGGTCATTAAAACTGAAAGATACTCTTTAATTTCAGCAGTCAAAATTTCATTTCTGCCTGTTTTATAATATATCCCAGAAATAGCTAAACAAATAAATAGCATGTTTTATGATAGGAAGAGTTAACCCTTTTTTATACCTATTTGTCAGCTTGTTAATATGCCTATTTGTCACACTGCGGAAGTGTGACTATGTCTGATGTCATCAGAGTACTCTGCACTGCTGTTTTTGTTGAAGCTGTTCCAATAAAAATTAAATACTTCCAAACCTAAGCTTCAGTCTCAGCTCAGTTTCCCTTGTACAATGTGCACTATTTTTCTTTTCAATAGCTTCCCCATTTGGGACTCTTGTTCCTTGACTTTGGATGACTGATATTGAAACAAAACAAAAAATGAAATAAAAATACAGTTTCTGATTGACAGGCAATTTAGTCTGGGGAGAGAGATGGTAAACTTAGTACTGAACTGACAGCTGTGAACACTGAAATTCAGATTAACAGTAAAATACTTTTGTACTATTGTAAGCAACAAAACATGATTTTTCTGGCAGAATGTTTCTGCCTCTCTACTTCTAAATTTGCTTGCCAGGGCAATCTTCAGGGACAAGGAAATTGGCAAGATGTTGGCTTCAGAGGCTGCCCAACACAGTAGGTCACAAGATAATTTCCTTTGTAAGTGGACAATTCATGAGCCGAGCAAGTTTCTTTTGCAAATATCTTTGTGGATTAAGATTATTCCTCTGATTTGAGGAATATGCATTCAGAATGAATTTTTCTTTTCAAGGGCTATTCCTCATATTATATATATATATATTTGTGTTTTACACACACACACACACACACATATAGCTATATATGCCCACATGCACAAACACTAGTTTACTTGTTGATGTTGTTTCTTAGATAGTGGAGAAATGCATGGTCTGAAACGGTCTCAAAACTCCAGTTCTTGAATTCCAATTACTCGCTCTGTTTATTTATCTTTGCCATTTTTGTAAAACAAGCAAACAAACAAATTATATTTTAAAATTTTATGAACAAAAATAATAAGAAAGTAAATTACAATTTTAAAATAAGTAACAGTGAACTATGCTTAACAGGACTATCGTGTGATATCCAGTGATTTCAATATGACAGCAACAGAACATAATTCATTTAAGTATAGGCTAGAAAAAGAATGTTTGGATATGGCCTTTTGCTCTTATTTTATTCTTGCCATTTTGTAGAAGGCAAATCTTCTCAAAGATGCAGGAATCTAGCTTGATAAATTGTTTCCAGAAAAATCCTGGGAAAGTAAGCTGTCCTTTTGGACACAAGTCTAAAAGATAAAAGTACTGTGAGAGAAGAAATTGTCAGGTAGGTATATAAACAGGTTCTCAAGATCATATTTCTCAGTATCAAGTTCTCACAGAGTGACCTGGGCCTAGTATTTGGTCGTACCTTTCTCACATGCCCTGGTCAGCTACAGCCACCTCCAGCATAGGACTGCATGGGAGTTAGTCATGGAGATCACCTCCAGTGGAAAAAGATTTTTTTTTTTCTAGGAAGGATAATAATTCAGGCAAGAATTTTCAAAATGAGATAACTTGGATTATAGATATATTTATTTATTTCAATTAATTTTAAAGCAACAACACATATGTACTTGATCAATTAGGTTCAATTTTAAGCTTCTATCATAGCAAATCAAACATTATATGATTTCTTAAAGTATGTGTCTGATGACCCATATATGGCACTCCTTTTCATTTTAAGGCATTTTGGTGCTGTAACATTTTCTGTAATTTTGCAGATTGCCTGAAACTGCATTATTTTTACCTTGTGCAAAGTCAGTCACAAAGTCACAGAACAGTAGAGGCTGGAAGGGACGTTTGAAGATCTTCTAGTCCAACCTCCTACACAAGCAGAGTCACCTACAGCACACTGTATAGGATTGAGTTCAGACGGATTTTGAATATATCCGGTGATGGAGACTCCACAACCTCTATGGGCACCCTGTTCCAGTGCTCTGTTACCCGCACAATCAAGAAGTTTTTCCTCATACACAGACGGAACTTCCTGTGCTTCAGTTTGTACCTATTCCCTCTTGTGCCATTGCTAGTCATCACACAAAATAGCCTGGCCTTTTACCATCTTCCCTTAAAATATACACTGATAAGATCATCTCTCAGTGTTCCCTTTTATGGGCTGAACAGTCCTAGGACTATCAGCCTTTCCTCATAGGGAAAATATTCTGTTCAGCCTTCATTCTAAAATATTTATTTCAACAGTAATTTGCAATATCTTTTTGAGAAATATTACTAATTTAAGCTACTTAATTAAAATCCAAAATCCAAAAATATAAGGCATGTTATATAGTGAGACGCCTTTCTAACCTTGGTTCTTATTAAGGCTACAGGGTACATTCTGAAGGCACCAGAACATAAAATTTCTTGATCTCTTGGTCACTCAGCAGACCGCATTGTCTCTCCTACTCTTAAATACGGAGAGCCCACGCATTTGGAAACAACTTGCAATATTACATCTCCAGCAACACAGCTTTACTGCATTTACTGCATTCTAAATATCTTTGAAATCCCAACCACATTTGAGACTACAAATAGTTTGTGATTTTCACAGGAAAATACTCATTGAAAATCTGAATTCTTATCTGCTGTTTCCTCATTTTCTCATTTTTCATGTATTTTCCATTTTCTATTTCCTTTCCACTGCATTATCAGCCACAGTACTGTTATAGTAGTTTCCAAAGAAACGTGAGTCATCAGATAGCACCTATTAGTCATGCCATGCAGTCTCTGTCTCATCAAAATCACCACTTTGAAATAAAAGAAAAATGAGATGTTCACGCCGAGGAGGAAAAAAAAAAAAAAAAACACACACACAAAAAAACCCACTAACATTTTCTTTCACTGTCTTTTCATGTCCGTGTTTTATTTGATGAGAATTTGAAACTAAACAGATTAATATTTATAAAGATTAATGAAGTTCCTCAAGTATACTGATAGTCTTGAAATTAACTAGAGTGTTTGCCTACTGTATGGAAGCTTCTTTGACAAGAAGCAATCAAGAGTAGTCTAATCATTTCAAATAAATATATTTTGCTTGCTTGCTAAACTTTTTAGGACAATCATTTTCCAACTTGAATAGAGTTTTTAAATACTCAGAATTTAGGAAACATAAGGAAATAATACAAAGAAAACAAAGTATTTGAATTCAAAATAATAAAAAAAGATCAGTTTAATTTGAAAATAATCAAATAAATGAAAAAATGAAAAAATAGCAGCAATGACTATAATGATGTCACCTCAAATTAAAAAAATATTTTTCTTTTAATAAAAGAGTGAAATGCTGCAGTTTGAAAGACGTAGTGGTAGTGGTGGGGTGGGAAGGAGATATCAAATCAGTATTGGATTCACTAACAGTCCGTGGTCCGGTCGCCTTCCTAGCAGCGAATCAAGTTTCCAAATAGAGTGATCAACTATAAACTCGACTCTGGCAGTATCGGATTCACAAACAGTCCGTCAACTGTAGATCCGATCGCCTCCCTCCAAACAGGTAGTCGAGTTCACAAACAGCATGATTTATTCAAATGCAACATTTACAAAGCAGGTTTCAGATGTCAGTACAGGAAATTCTCTACTACAGCGTGAGGTTTTTAGCTAGCTCTGGTGTGCAAATGTGCAATCATCACTCACCCCAGAAAATGGGAGAGGGCTCTCAGTCTCGAGTCTCCACAGGTGGCATCCGAACCTGAGGGGAGGAAAGGGGGATCGCCGCATTGACTGATCCAGAATCTTCCCTCTTATTTCTTAGTCTTCTCAGGCGGTGTTCCAGTCCGAGAGGAGGGAAGGGGACTCAGCCCATCGACTGACCCAAGAGTTATGATGGTTTCTTCCCTCCACCTTTTCATCCTTAGTTCACCTTTTATATTTTTCTTTACATTCAGGTGCAGCTTGAGTGACTAGAGTCATAGTTACTTAATACTGTTATTGATTGGTGAAAAAGTTTCTCGCTTTCATTTAAAGGTACAATCAACCGAAAATCTAGAGCGCGTGCTCAGTGGTCGTACCTGGGAGGAGGGCAACTTTTGGGATGGAGGTGTGTTTTGACATTATAATGAGCAAAGTTTAAGCAAAGTTCATCCAAAAGGAGTGATTTGCCACCTTCGCTGGCTCAGCACCAGACATGTTATCATATATCTCCCATTAGACAGCTACTGTGCGGCTTATCAGCAGCCCAGCACAGGGAGTGCAACAGAGTTTGGCCGCGGTGTCTTCACTCCTCTCCATCCTCCGTTACTCCCCTTTGCAGCTGCAAGGAGGGCAGATTGTGCTGCCCAGGGAACCGTGGAGGAGCAGAGTCCGTGCATACCAGCCATCCTGGAAGTGGCAACTGTGTATCACCCAAGCAGGCCTCTGTAATGCCAAAACTTCGGTTAGGCCCTAGTTTTCCTCTCAGTTTCTGCTTTCAAACAATTCTTCCATAAAAAGATGTGGAAAATCCTACTGCAATCAGGCTTCAAAATTTATGCTACATTACTTCAAAAGATTTCAGATTCTATTTGCTGACAGCTATATTGTACCATAAATGACTACAGGTTCCTCTTTTATGTGACATACACAAAAACTGTAATTTTCAAATGGAGCAATTTTCAATTCAACAATAAATTTCTTTCAATATTTATTTTCTTTATTTTCAGTATTTATTCTCTGTCTTGTTAGATGTATCTACCTGTTGTTTCATTCACATTCCAGAGTGAAATAAATGAAAAATAAATGAATAAATAAAAAAAAAATGAATAACAGCAGCAGCAGCAACAAATACTAAACTTAAGTGTATGCTTATCTGTAAACACATGAGAAGTTTCAGCTTTCTTATTTAGTATCTATTTTGGTAATTTCTAAAGGATCTAAAGTAATGATTTTTTGCAAACATTAGAAAAGTCCTCATGGTGACAGGAAAGCCTATAGAAAACTTTTTTTTTTTTTCCCATTGCTCTTTGGAAACAAAATTTCATAGATTTTTTGATTCATTGATAGAATTTCAGATATGCCTCTTAGATTCTAAAAAGTGTGATTCTTTTCCAAATAATATGTTTCTGATTTAAATTATATTTTCACTCATACCTCAGAAAAGTCATTATTAGGAGCACAGCTTGACAATTTCAATATATTTTTTATAAAAATAATGCTAAATTCTTTCAGTTCATAAATGATTCTTGAAATGGAAACAAGATCTCCTTCGTTATTGGAAGGTTTCCAGTACTACAGGAGACCACATTTTTCCCAAATTTCCCAAAGGAAGAGTAATGGTCTCTATTTTCTTTGGAAAAATAAAAAAAGAAGATAACGAAATCATAATGAATAATTATAATTATAATAAATTATAGCACATAATAAATGGGCTTGATTCTAACCCAAGGGCAACTCAGTTGCAGTTGTGGTTGTTGCAAGTTCATTTGTTCAGCATTTCTAATAGTAGACACAACTCATGACTGAGGTCAGGTTCACAGGACTGTTCTGTTGTCTATTATTGCCCTTTAAAGGAAGAGTATCTTGCTTCTGTTCCAAAGGTCATGAAATTGAAAAAAAAAATAAGAATGATTAAAACAGTCACAACATTCCTCAATGGGTTCTCACTTTAAGAAGTTATTTACATATCTTTGCTATCTCCTGAGATCATTGTCATTGCTCAGGATGGAGAAACCCAAAAGATATAATTATTTTGTTTTGTTTAAATCCATTATACACTTAGAATGTGTTTCTATTGAAGGCAGTATACCAGGTATTTTTTGCTTCTAAATTGTACAAAGTATACAGAAAGAGAAAATCAAATACCAGGAATATATTGCTATATTACAAAAATAAATAAATAAAATAAAAATAAATAAAAAACAAAGAAAAATAAGAAAATATACTATATATACCATATAACATCTCTACTATATTGTATGACAAACTGAACTGTATGAAAAACAAACAAAACAATTATCTCTCATAGCTCCAGTCTCCTAAAGGAGATCACAGAATGGTGCAGGTTGGAAGGGACCCCTAGAGATCATCTAGTCCAACCCTCCTGCTCAAGCAGGGATACCTAGAGCACGTGGCACAGGATCACATCCAGGCGGGTTTTAATTGCCTCTGATTGCAAGTTACTCATAGGACATTAAAAAGAACTTGGGAATAAAAATAATACAACACAAAATGTAGCTGTTGTAAGTTCTGATGATTTTCTTTTAATACAAGGTAAGGAACAGGTAATAAGCAAATATGAGATAGAATTCAGTCACTAATGAGTATGTGGAAGAGACATACTAATGAGTATGTGGAAAGAAGTATTAAAGAAGTGAATGAATAAAACCTGAAATTTACAGAATCCCAGAACAATTGAGGTTTTTTAGACTGCTCAGGAAACTCTTAAAAATGTATCACAAAAACAAGACAAATAGAGCCTTCAACAAGAATAATCTAGAAGAATTAGAGAAATATATAATATTTTGAAAATATTTGCCAGTAAGGTCATAGATGACATCTTTCAACAGTATTTAAAAATCTAGCTGTTCCCTGTCTCTCTGAATACTGTCATCTGAAAATCGGGATGCACTGTTAGATGGAATTTCTCAGAAAGGTAATAAAAATTACCTCAGAAAGATGACTTAAAAAAACAAGTTGCAATGCCTTTTCATATTTAAGTATTTCAGAGAGCTTTTAATTCAAACATATACAATATTTTGCTTAAGTAAAAAAGATTATATTATCGATGAAACATTAAAAAAGCACATAAAGATGGGTGGTGAATATTTTAAAGTGTGGTAGGAGAATTATTCTAGAGATTTACTGAGCTAAAGATGAAGGACATTTGATTTCTTTTCAACTATCTCTTCAGTGTCTTCGCCTATTTGATCAATACCATTTCATGTATGTAAATGGGGTACTTGATCAATACCATTTCACTTTTTTTTATTGAGTTCTGTCTTGTTCCTGCTTATTTATTTCATTTTCAGACTGAAAAATCCTTGTCTGCTGGGTATCTCAACCTAAAGGACATTTTTTTTTTTCCTAGGAGCAGTCTGTTTTATTGTATTTCTCGTAACTTTTGTATCCTTGATGAAGTGGTATAACTACATGTCTTCAATATATAATCACACAAAAAACATACATAGCATATGCCACATGGGTATATAAGTGATATTAAGTGCTTTTTACAGGCACAGAATCGCAGAATGGTTGAGGTTGTAAAGGATCTCTACAGATCACCTAGCCCAAAACCCCTTCTCAGGAAGGGACACCTAGAGCATGTTGCACTGGGAATCATGCTGCTGATGTTGATTAACAAATACATCCAAAAGAAGAGTGGCAGCTGGGAAGCATTTTAAAAAGCATTGTTGCATTACCTGAAGTCTGTTACTGCTATAAGGACCTTAGAAATATAATAGTCAGTATTCTTAACAATGAAAGTGGAATTTAGTAAGAAATATGCGCTCATGGTCCATGAATAATACAGGCAATTGTCTCTAGAATATCGGTGAGAAACTAGCAACTGTGTCAGGCTTTAAAGATAAATCTATTTCTACTTAATTTATTACAAAGAAAAATACTTCCCCATAGTTTTATTTAGTGAAGATTGTAGAGCTTAGAATACCGTAACTCAAGCCAATGTGTTAGCAAATATCCCTTTTTTGTCTCTTAGCGATGTCATAAACAAGCACATATGTTCACCTCAGTAGTGCCCCTTAACGATTCATATCCCATCATCCAAGAATAAATACTAGAAATAACAGCAAAGTTAATATATTACATTATCCACATATAAGTTGTTGACAAACCTTCACTTCCACAAATTTATTTTATTGTGAAACTCCTCAAGGAAACTTCAAGGAAAACCTCATCTCAGGCACATCAAGGAAAATATAAGAACACATGTATTTCCTCACTTTTGATCAATAATATACAAACAAACCTAGCCTTAAAAAAAGCAGGAAACATGAGACTCAGTTTCTGGAGTTAGCCTTCATGGGCAAAGGATTTCCTTCTCCTGAAAGGCAGGAAGGCAGAAGGAGTGAGGTGGGAGGTTGGCGTATTAATTATTGTTTATAGACAATTATTTGCAGTTACCTATAATGCTATTTTGTTTGCCGTTTTGTTTTTAGAGTATGGATGTCAGTTACCTTCAGATTGTATGCAATTGATCGTAAAGGTTAGATTAAGTTGTCTAAATAAAAGTATTTAGCCTCATTCATTATGTACAGTACATCCACATAATGTGCTATATTGTAACTGAGTCCAGCAGGCTCTCAAGTCCGACCAAGAGCCTGGACTTTTGATAAATATTTGCAGTAGCCAGAGACCAGGTTGCTGCACCTTGTGGAGGAACGGACTCAGTCCTTCTGTTCCTTCATTGGCTATGAACCCGTAGTTCGCAGCCTCTTACCTCTTTCCTTTGACGAGGCTTTTAGTACATGCACAAGCCCCCTTCCTTTCAGCGGGAACCCTGGAGTTCAGCTGGGCAGTGCAACCAGAGAGACAGCTGGTCTTCGAGCCCCACATTGGGCACCATTTGCGGGCATATGGACGAGCAGGGTCTCTGTGATGCTGAGCCAAAGACCTTTATTTAGGATTAAACATAATTTATATAGTTTCCAATCCCAGAGCACCCTCTGCCCCTGCAGAGCCCAGCAACACAACCAGCCAATCAGGCAGGGGATCACGCGCCGATCACGCACGAGGCCACCCAATGAGCTGCCTGGTCACGCGCTGGCCGCGTGGCTGCAGCTCCCGCCTCTCCTGCTCAGCCCCCGTCTGCCGAGGAGACAGTGCCTGGCACTGGTCCCAGGCTGACTGCGACACCAGGTAAAATATCCTCGATAATCTCAAATTATATTAGAAAGTCACAATTTGGAAAGTGAATTGCAACCTAAGCACTTAAGTAACAGTGATTTTATGCAAGTTACGACTAGATTTCCCCTAACAATAATTTAATCAGTGCAATCTCAAAAGCTGATCAGTTCACCCTTAAGCAGCACAAAGAAGCCTATACTAGATCAGATACAATCATATATATTAATTAGCTCTTCTATGATGGCAATGAGGATTTACATAAATAACTCCTATCCAGAAATTCCTTCAGAATTCTCTTTTCACAGAATATGAAGAACTGATGCTAGCTACATCATTCTCTTCTGAATTTATTTCTACTACTTTAACTCATTTAGTTAGCTCCAATTCTTTAGAGTGACTTTTTATGCCTAGCTTGATAGCAGTCTGCCAAAACCATACTGCTAGGTGTCAGCAGAGCAACTTCCCCAGCCTTGTGACAATGAGAAATTGTGGCAGCCTAGTTAAAGAATTGTAACAGACAGGAAGCAAGATGAGGCAGAGGTGAAAAGAGATGAGAAAATGCAAGTGATAAAAATACCTTAGTATTGTCCTGCTCCGAAAGTTGACATGTAGAAAACTAATGTTGACAGTTCTGTTAGGTACCCTGTAGTCCTAGCATTTTCTGGAATCACATGCCCAAGTCGCTACACATGCTTCCTAGTTCACCAGCTGTCCCAAAGTTTCTATGTTTCATTTTACTGTTCTTTATTATTTTTCTTTTTTCCAGAATATTAAATTTCTTTTATAAGCCTGTGGTTAATCTTGTTCCCTAAATTAAAACTCTAATCAAAAATTAAATGCTGAAATATTTTACATTGTTAAAATACTCATAAAAGAGATAAACCATGAAACTTTTTGTAATGCAAATGTCATCTGTTAACTTGCTAGAGACCTGTCACATACGAAGGAGTTCTTCAAGAAATACTTCACCAACTGCGCTAAGAATCATTTTAAAGCTTTAGAACTATCTCTTCAATTTTTTTTCTTCAGCAATCTTTCATCATTTTTTTTATTGACTTCTAGTGTTATAGACATATTTCTGATGCATAAAGGAAAACATACAAACATCATTAAGAAAGCCCATGTCATGCCAGTCTTCAAAAAAGGCATGAAGGAGGACCCAGGCAACTACAGGCCAGTGAGCCTCACCTCCATCCCCAGAAAAGTGATGGAACGGCTCATACTGGTCATTGTCTTCAGGTACATGGAGGACAAGAACGAGCTTGAGAGTAGTCAGCATGGGTTCACCAAGGGGAAATCATGCTTGACTAACCTGATAACTTTCTATGATGGAATGACCAGTTGGATAGATGAGGGGAGAGCAGTGGATTTTGTCTAGCCCAGCTTCACCAAGGAAGTTGTCCCTCACAACATCCTCCTGGGCAAGCTCTGGAAGTGTGGGATAGATGAGTGGACAGTGAGGTGGATTAGGAATTGGCTGGATGGCAGAGCTCAGAGGGTGGTGATCAGCGGTGCAGAATCTAGTTGGAGGCCTGTTGCTAGCGGTTTCCCCCAGGGGTCAGTCGTCGGCCCAGTGCTATTCAATTTATTCATCAATGACCTGAATGAAGGCACAGAGTGCTCACAGAGTGCATTCCCAGATTTGCTGATGATACGAAACTGGGAAGAGTAGTTGATACCCCAGAGGGCTGTGCTGCCATCCAGAGGGACCTGAACAGACTAGACAACTGGGCGGTGAAAAACCTCATGAAATTCAACAAGGCCAAGTGCAAGGTCCTGCACGTGGGGAGGAATAACCCCAGACACCAGTACAGGCTGGGGACTGACCTTCTGGAGAGCAGGACTGACCTTCTGGAGAGCAGGTCTTCAGAGAAAGACCTGAGCGTCATGGTGGACGAGAAGTTGACCATGAGACCGCAGTGCCCTCGTGGCCAAGAAGGCCAATGGGATCCTGGGGTGCATTAAGAAGAGCACCTCCAGCAGGTCAAGGGAGGTGATCCTGCCCCTCTACTCAGCCCTGGTGAGGCCACATCTGCAGTATTGTGTCCAGTTCTGGGCCCCACAGAACAAGAAGGATATGTTGCTGCTGGAGAGAGTCCAGCGCAGGGCTACGAGGATGATCAGGAGCCTGGAACATCTGCCCTATGAGGAGAGGCTGAGGGAGCTGGGCCTGTTCAGCTTGGAGAAGAGAAGGCTGAGAGGGCATCTAATCAGTGTCTATAAGTACCTCAAGGGAGAGAGTGAGGAGGATGATGCTGGCCTCTTTTCAGTGGTGGCCACCGACAGAACTAGAGGAAACAGCCGGAAACTGAAGCACCAAAAGTTCCACATGAACTTAAGGAAAAATTCTTAACAGTGAGTCTGGCAGAGCACTGGAACAGGCTGCCCAGAGAGGTTGTGGAGTCTCCTTCTCTGGGGATCTTCAAAACCCACTTGGATGCAGTCCTGTGCCACGTGTTCTAGGTGCCCCTGCGTGTGCAGGGCGGGTTGGACTAGATGACCTCGAGAGATCCCTTTCAACCTTAAGCACTCTATGATTCCATGATTCTATGATCAGGAAATACCTTGCAACTATTGGAAGGCTGGTTGGTTTGTTTAAGTAAATAATAAGGAATTTTAAAGTGCAATCCCCCACCCCCCAAAAAAAGAAAAAATCTTAGAATACAGGATGTAGCTTGACAAGTGTGGGTCATGCAGTTTTGTGTGTTTTTACAGTATGTACTATATCATACTACACACTCTGTCAGGAAAATCTGAATTCCAAAAACAAATTAAGTTTTGAAACACTACGTAACTGTTTAATTTAGAAGTACTTGCTAAGGCATAGATAGATCGTTAATACATGATGACAGTGAGTACTTAATATGAATGAAGGCACATCTGAAAATATTTTTGAGATGTTTTGCAGAAACTCAATTGTGTCATTTTGTGTCCTAACCTAACAGTCAGTTCTCACTATTTTTTTTGGACATAAAAGAGATATCATATAATTGAACCCAACAAAGCACAACTGTATCTTTTAGAGATTACATAAGAAGCTGATGTCTTCTCTTTACTTAACTTTTATCAACTTAATAAAAGATATAATCAGCTGTAGTAACCAATATAGAACTTGCTGCAAATAACCAAAATAAGTTTTGTTTTTGTTTATTTTTTTTCTTTTTGCCTGAGGACATTAGATACATAAATATACACACTATCAGCAGTTAAAATGCTGCTGTTATTCCCTGACTCCTTGATTTTTTTCTCATGAGCATTGTTAATAATTTGTAGAGTATGGTTCTTCCTAAATGGGAAAAAAAAAAATCCTTTGTATGTACTACTGCTCTCAAAGTACTCCTGTCTGCTTGGGAAAATGATCAAAATGTCAGAGCAACTATTATGTTCTTATATGACCAAATCAAATATTTGTACAAACAAGGATAACAAGGCTTGTCTGTGAGCACAGGCTTTGGCATTTCTTAGCATTAAGGTCTGACTATGCTAAATTAGTAGGTATAGATTTTGAGAAACTTCCCAGTTGAAAACTTGCACTCTCAGTATCATTTTCTTCTGCCCTAATTGCATCAGATTCTCTTTATAAAGCTGGATTTTATCTGAAGTTGCTAAGAGACAGGGGATTCATCAAAGTGATCAGTTAGAGAAACAATGAGCTGGTTTCATTGTATCAAATTTATCCACACAGAGCAATTTAATACATTGCTGGCTTGTAAAAATCTCTTTTCAGATACATTATCTAAAGAGAAAGAAAACGAGGCATTTGTCTCAACTTTTGAATCTGATTTTGAAGTTTTTCACATATTTGAAATACCAGCATGTACCTCTACAATCATGAAAAATTATCAGATATTTGATTACATTCTCTAAATGGGGAGGAGGAGGGATGGAGTACTATGATAGACTTTTCCTATGTTTAAAGAAAAGAATAATGTAATTCACACAGTAGCTGAACAAGTAAAATATTTTCTTTCTTATTCTTGAAGATTCATGTATCTTATATTTTGCTGTGGGAAATTGTCCATAACAGAAAATGTATGCAGTAGTAGCTGTAACAGATACGAATGCTTGTGGTCTTTCATATGAAAATATCCATATTAAAAAAAAAATCATTGAAATAAATTCCACAGAAGTTTTAAGTTGACTATGCAGAGTAGGATTCAATCAACATAACTTTCATACCCAGCTAGCATCCAAATTTTAATGTCTACAGCAGCAATTCTCCCAAAGTATCAACATATCAAATGCAATCATTTTATTTTTTCTGCAGAAGATGAGGGCTTCCACTGGGAAATCTGGTTGAACTTCACCGCAGTGAAATATCACACCGAAAAGCTAGAATGGGCAAGTTCTTAAACACAAGTTTATTCGCATGTATTTCATTATCTTCAGGGCTGCACATGCAAATTCTCATAAATGTCTATGAAGCCATCACCTCATTTTCAGCCAAATCCTCATTAAAACCCTAAAATGGGGCTCAGTAGAAGCTAATCTACATGGCAGACTAGGATAGCTGTTCCGTCCTAAAGTATCCTATGATTATAACTCACAGTTTCTCATTAATCTGGTCTAGTTCATCTCAGAAACTTTTGGGGACTCTGATTAACATTTCCAAAAAGTTCAGGGAAAATAACTGAAAAATAAACTGCTGTTTTTCCTGTCTTCAAAACATTTCATAATTCCCAGTATTTTTTCCTTTCAGATTTTGAATAAGCTTGCTAACTGAGTTTTTTCTTTCAGTATTCAGAAAGTCAGACAGAAACCATTAGTTGAGCAGTCTATGTTACACACCAGTTGCAGGTCACTGCCACTTGCTGGTTGGGATAGGTGATTGAAGGGCTAATTTCAAGCCCCTCTGCAGTTTGTGAGAATGTAGTGGGCAAAGCAACCTGCAAAGTGACGGTGAATGCTATTGATGTTAATGATGATGATGCTTTAGAACACAAGAGTGCCGACCTGTGTCATCTATAAACCAAGATCATTACAATGTTACATTAACTCAAATGCCAAAAAGAAAAGCTACCGTTAAGTGAAATTCTACCAGCTCTTACTTCTTGTTATAGTGAAGTTTAATTCCCGTGCTGTTTCCTGTGCTGTTGGGTTACCTCTTGATGTTATACTCTTCATTGGTGAAGTTTGGAGTTTTGTGTTAGGTGTCCCTCTTTCCCATACCACTCTACAATCTCCCCGGTGATCTGAAGGACTAATTTCATGCACTTGATCACTTGGTCTGTAATGGCCTCCACAGATAGCTGACCCTCACCTTGCATTCTCTCCAACTTTTTTTTTTTCTCTTTTTTTTTTGACTTCAAAGTGCTCTAATGCAGTTTATGTTATCCCTGAGTCAGGTTAAGTACAAATAACATACTTTTTATTTCCAGGTCGGCTTTTTCTCACCTCTTCACTCACCACCTGGTCTAATGCACTAAGTATGAATGGCACATCTATAATGTGTTACAAAAATATTTCACAAATATTTACGTTTGTTCTGTTGAGATCTCTAAGTATCTCCCAGGATACCTTCCTTGATAGAGCATAACCAACAGAAATATGCTATCTAGGGACTTTAGTCAGGGACATGCCTGCTGCAGTTGATTTTTATGTTCCCTTGATTTTTATGTTGAGGCTATTACCTACTTCATCTTTTAACTAGTTACTGTTTCTTGAAGCTGAGAAGCAGTCTGAAATACTTTTGTTCAACTGATACCTTCCCATTTTCTCTTCAGTTTTGAAAAAAGAAAAGATAAACAGGAGACAGTCTCCTAAATAGTAGGGTAATTTAAAGATATAGATCATACACAGTGTTGCTACAATTTCCTGTCCAACTCAGATACTGTCCTAGCTACTATCTTTCATCGCTGTTGTGATCACTGTTGTGTGAAGTTGATCAATTCAGCATGACATAGTCTAAGTAGATATTTTTAAATGCTGAAGGTTACATCACTAATGCTTTCTCAAAACAGATAAAGATAAGAGAGAATTCCTGAGAAAAATAAGATGTTAAAAGTTTACTTGTCTGTGTTCTGTTGAGTTTATGAGAACAAACAAAAAAAGTCTACATAAACAGAAAGAGGTATAAATGGCTGTACTAAAAGCAGTGAAAAACTAATCTGTATTTTTCCATCACCTACACAATGTACTCAGTCTTCTCTAGAAATATGCTATTAACAATATTTGAAATACTTTTGAGTTGGACTCAGAATATTAAGTAAATAGTGGTAATTTGAAATATTTAGATTCATATTTAATCTCCAGTTGTTGAAAAGTTCTTTTAAAGGCAATCATAAAGCCTTGCTTTAGGACATCTGCTTCTAGACTGTGGTAGTTCTTAAATCTGAGAAATAATAGACATTGACCACCCAGTTCTCAAAGATGTGTGCAACTTCTTTTATATACTAAGCTTCTGAATGACAAGTTTATTGTTATTACAAAATAACATAAATTAATAAAGTGGTAAACCCCTTTCCTTTAAAGGCATTATAATATTACTAACGTGTTACACGGAAATAGAAAATTAGAAGAGAAAATAACAAGTTGGGTTTAATAGATACAAGATATTGAAAAGACATAAACATAGATGAAAATCAGTAAAGATAAGGTTTGTAGCTAGGAAAAAAATGTTCAATTGACATAATTAGAAAAAAAAATAGACTAATTTCAGGCCTTAGGCCTTCTCATGGTTTATAATATGTAAAACAATATTAAAAGTTGAATACTACAGAGAAAAATTGCCTTGATTTAAAGCAATACTGCTAATCAGTTAGGTAATCTCGGTGACATAAGTAAAGATAGGATTGTGTAGAGACCTGAAAGTAGAAGACAGAATACTAATTTGATACAAGGGAAGCAAGACAGAAGAGAATCCAACTAGCATTCTAAGTAGACATGTAGATGGCAAAACAATAAGTAGGAATGTACTTAGGAAGAAGCAATTAACAAGTAATTTATGGTAACTTCCATCTGGATAGATATAAACTACACAACTGGCCATCGGGGAAAAAAAATCTGTAAAGTCGTTTTTAATTTGAAAATAGTGCTGCCAGAACTGAATATCTCATGAACAATTATGTATAGAGGAATTAATTAAGAGAAAAAAAAATGACAAAAAAAAAAGATAAAACTAAAAGTTCAGCTAACTAGCTATTTCTTGTTAATGGAAAAAGTCGTGCAGAATAAAAAGCAGAAATGAGCATATCTAAAAACACAGCTATCACTGATGAATAACTAGGAGTAAACTACCTATGAATGTTTTCATGAACGCTTTAGCAGTAATAAGAAGAACCAGATTCCTAAGTCTGACTTTGGTAAATTTGAAATTGAGATTCAAAAATAAGCAATGACAGCCTCCCAGTAATACACAGCTTTAAAGGCAAGAATGGGAACCTTGATATGTTAAAGAAACAAAGGCATCCAATATAGGATGAGAGAGTATTCTTTTTACCAAGATTTGGAAATGTTCAGCATCTACCTGGTGCACAGCACCAGAAACAGGACAACATTATAACCCTGTTGAAAAAAGATTACTTCATCACATTAAACTCTTAAGTATTTTAATCAAAATTACATTTATCATAGTCAGAAGTCTTTTATCAGACTTACTTCCCCCTGATGAGTTTTCAGCTGGCAACCAAAGGAAAATTTGAAAATCCTTAATATTAAGATCTTAAGCTCTTATTTTAAATACCATCAGGAATTTTGGTCTCACTAGCAATTACTAAGAGAAAAAAAAAAACAAAATCCAAGAAATTGCCACCAGAGTGGGGCTAGGCAAAACTACTCTAGTGCTATGAGAGTAGGGACTGTAGATAAGTTTTCAGGTTGAAGTTCAGGGAAATATCAAGCGTAACAACTTAAAACATTTTAGGATTTAGAGCATATTTGGTAAATTCATTTACATAAGACAGGATAGCGTATGTAACATATGTAGACTGTTAGCATGGATATTAAATTAAATACCATATTCCTGAGAGAGCATTTGAAATGAAAGAAACTGCTCTATTAATAGAGTTCTGAAAAACTTTCAGGGATGTCTCAGAATTTGTATGGATAGATTCTTTACAAAAAGTTTTGCAGCATCTAAGGAATTAAAACAGGATTTGAACTAGAACAAACACTGAACTTCCTGACATACTTGATAGTGTATAGTATTTTGAATTTGGATTAGCATATTTTTTCCCCACTTGAAGCATAAGTGTCTTCCATGTTTTATGCTCTAAAATTATGAGCGGAGCAATGACACTTCAGTAAATTAATTAAATGACTTAATTAGATTTGAGGTCACAGATGACATTTAATTTGGTGTCTACCTTATTATTTCTTATTTTCATAAAAGCACTACAATCAGAAAGCTATTCAAGGATGTCAGCTGCTACTCAAGAAATAGTAAGGCTGAACTATTAGAGAAGCGTTAGGTCAGGCTGTGAAGTTGTTTTGGGAAAGCGTTTGTTCACAGCCTTTATATCTCATCTTTTCCACACCTCTTAGGCAATCATTTTCATCATCAGCTCATTCAGTCACAAAAACAAACACTCTGAATCCTTTGGGCTGTGCATTCCTAAAGAAGATGAGTGTCAAGTGAAAGTAAATGCATTTGGGGATCTTTTTATGAAATAAAACCTCACTTAAAATAAATAAATAAATAAAAGACAAACGGGACAAACAAGGCATGTCACAAATAATATTTTAAAAATGACATATGCAGACCTTTTTTTTTTTTGGTACAGAAAATAAAATGAATTAAATTTGGCTTTATTATCCCTGTTTTGCATTCAGGCCAACGTCCTGCTAGCCTGTTGTGACCAAATCGTTCTTTGACTGAGAAACAGAATCATAGAGTAAGAAAGAGAATCCTCTCTGTGGACTCTAGTATGGTTGGATTTGATTCCATTGACCAGATATGATTCCATCGGACCTTTTCTCTCTCCTAAAGTTGGTCAAAACACTGTTGTGTTCTGTATAAGCCATGAAAAATATCAGTGCTGGAGGGTATGGGGCTGCTGTGCAGAGTTCCCAATGCTTCATAGACATACTGTAGATGTTTCTGAGTTTTAAACATTATACTCATGTGCCAATTAGTTCCCCTGGCCTGTGGGTGCCTGGATGCTCCTGCATCAGCTGCTAACTCCTGTATAGATACAGACTTTGTGATGAAAAATATCTAGGTGCCTCATTGTTTTTTGTTGTAGAAGTAGTGGGTGTGAGGTCATGGAGATAAGAGATATAAGGAGAAGTCATGTGGAGAGATGCTTTGAAACGAGGATGCATATAGATGAGGACATCCAAAAGATCTGGAAACATAGGGAAACCTATCAAAGAAAAGTAGACCTGCAATTCTGAATGAAGTATGTCAAACATCCCTTTGCCTCTAAGAGAGAGTTTTCTAAATGTAAGTAAGTTTATTTTAGCAAAATAAATTGTAGACTTTTATCTTCCTTACACTACTGCTTACCTAAATGATATCATTGTAAGTCCAGTTATTTAAGCAGTTAATAGATGCATTTTCAAGTATATTTTTTCTGAGTAGATTACTATTTGCATTTTAACTAGAAGAATTAAGCAATGTTCCATTTATTTGTGTATAAAAAAAAAGTGACTGGAAGTGTTGAAAGTGTGCACATCAGTTTCAGCTAGAAGTTGAATTCTGACTGTTAAGCATATCACAATGTATTATTTACTCCTTTACTTTATTGAAATTGCCATGTTGTCATGAGAAGATGATCTCATGTTAACAGTTTTTTGCGAAACATAATTATTTTTAAGCTATCTTAACATCAGAAAAAAATGTGTCCCTGAGATGAAATACTGAGTTAAGCAAGACTTTCAGTTATTTTGCACCTTTTTATTACTGAACCAAATAAACCCATCAGAATGATGTCGTAAATTCTATAGAATATAATTCTCTATATAGGATGTAATTAAAATATTGAAACATGTATTTTTAAAAAGGAAAGAGCACAACTGTTGAAATGAATTACCAAGGTTTTCACAAAAAATATATATCCTCTTCTTGCCCATACTTTTTTTGCAAGTTTGTTCTTCTTCTGGCACTTTAGTGGCTTACTCGAACAAGATCTTCAGTCTCTTCTGGAGCCTACAAACTTTCTCCCCATCATGTCTCAGGTCAGGCCATTCCTTTTCTTTGTGTTTTTCCATTCTCCATCTTGCTGAGGGCTTCCTGCTGCTTTTCATATCTCTTTCTATATGCTTGAGTGCTCTTCACTCCAGGAGGTTCCTTCCGTTCAGCTTCCTTAGCTGATCCAATAGAAGAGCTAATCTTTTTCTTCACAGAGTTATGCTTTTTCCAACAGACAGCAGTAAGAACAAGTCAAATAGAGATAGTAATTCCCTCTTGCCCAGGTGTTTCCTTTAAAAAGGGAGAATATAACAGAATATGACAGAAAGCTAGCAATGATTAAAACAAACAGATGCCATCTCTCACAATGAATTTGGAAAAGAAAATCATATCATTTCACTACTGGTATAATATTAAAATAATTAAAATGCACAAACTCAGAGTTGTTCCTTGGGAAAAAGTAAAAATAAATCTTTAAAAGATAGCTAACATTTTAATGAAATATTCTTAGAATGTTTTAGAATTTAGAATTATAATAAAGTTATACTGGTTTACCTAAGCTGAAAATATGGTTCATCAGTAGAATCAAAATATTAAAACAAATGAAATGAGAAGTAACCAAGATTTTTTCCAATGATTGGGTTGAGTGTGGCAGGAAGATTAAATATCTATTTGAGAGTTTGTGAAAGAAACACACAAAAACTCTGATATAATGATTGTCTGGTACCAAATAGCCCCTAAGAAAAATAGATTACACTCATCAGCTCATTTACAAGACTGATCTCTTCAGTTTATTCACCATGTTTTCCTTACTTTGGTTTATTTATATTTGGTATGTGTAGTTTTGCTACCAACACCAAAACTTGGCTGATTTCCTGTGGCTTGGGATTTTTCTACAAGCTTGAAATTCTTCAGCAGGCTGTCTAACGTACACAAAGCATTCAAGAAATAAGTATTTCTGTTACGGAATTATATTGAATAGCTGTTTTCAGTTTTGCTTCTGTTCACATGAAAACTTGAAAAACTCATCTGGATCAGCTGATTCTTGCCTTGTGATGAGAAGATTGCTTGAATTTGAAGCTTAAAGCAAATGTTAGGAAGTCTAATATTTAGATGAACTAAAACTGAAGAAAGGGAACTATACAAAATTCCTTCAATTTAAAAACCATCTGGTGTAGCTCTGTTAATTATTTTTTATCATCTTACAAGTTACTATGTTCAAGTAGCAGAATTCTTAAATTTAGAATTAAATTCTTCCATTACTTAAATGTACTTGAAAATAAATTAGATGAAAATTTAAAATGAAACATCAAAAATTAGGGATTACCAGGCGTTTAGAAGGCATTATATGCAAGTAATAAATGGATGTATTGTTGATTCATAGGTCACTCATTTCATCATTTTTCTGAGAACCAAAGAAAGTACAAACAAATATGAGAAGTAGCAGTGAAAAGAGCGTGTTATTGGCTCAATGTTAAATTTTCACTGAATAAATGCATGCTTATTTTAATGAGGACAGAATACTGCAAGATTTAATGAATGTAATGGAAAACTACTCATTTGCTGAGATGAAATTCCTCGGGTCTGTCCTGTTTCAGATACTTCATTTTAAAGTACTTCTTGAATAAATTTAGCTTATTACTGTTTAGAATTGTTTCAACAAATGTCTCTCCTTTTTAACGAAACTCTATTCTGCTGTTCTGAGTGCACATTGCCTATTTGTCTGCATATATTTACTAGCATGTTTGAGTTTTGGATGAAACCAAGTGCAGCAAGAAAAATGGATGGCAAAAAGTGTTTGTTTGTTTGTTTTTAAATACAAAATACAAAAGGAAATACCTTTTACAAAGGTATTTCAATACAAAAAGAAAAACCTTATATACAAATACAAAAGGAAATGCAAAAGGAAAAACTTTAACTACCCACCTTGGAATTACATGAAACAAAAAAATAGTTGCCCAAAGATTATTGAAAATTTCATTTGCAGTCATAATTAAGATAATTGATCATTTGTGAGTAAATTTGTAACACAATCATAAATTCCTCTTCTGGCAGTTGCCAATAGTTTGATGGAACAATATATTTGCTGCTTAATCGTTAAATGAAGTGATTATGAAAAAACATAATCTTTTAAGTATTTTTACAAACTCTGTGTAAAATATTTTATTTTCAGGTTTGCACACACTCCAATGAAAAGTACACCAATAAAAATATCTGGGCATGCCTTCCTCCACAGTTTGTTTGGAATATATTACACATTCATAGATTGAAGAATATGAAATACTCATATGGAGAGTAGAAACAGGCGCAAAAATTTTTTAAACGTAGCAATTAAACAAACGATAGACATTGATTTAACTGTAAGTGACATGCAGTGGAACACTGTAATAACTTTCAGCACTGTAGGTTTATCACACTTTTGTATATGTTACAGCAAACAAGAAATTTCCAAATTTGGAATTCCTAAGAAACAACTTAGGCAAACTCCAAAGTGAGTTCAGCAAATTTTAATGAGTGTAAAAATAGAAACCCTTCTTTATTTAATTTGTAGTTAAGACTTCTTTCATGAAAACAATCCGTCTCTTTATTTAAAAAGAAATTACTATTGAAAGATCAATGATAACAATGTCACAACTGATTAAGTGAAGGATTTTGACATGATATAGACTATACTTTTTCAAAGAAGGCAAGAGAGTACTTCATTCAGCTGGTTGCTCAGACCATTTACAGCATTGTTTATACACGTCTTGGGTGTTAGCAGAAGTGAACATCCCAAAGATGGAGATGCACAGATTGAGATATCTTTCTGACACCACAACAATGGTCTCCATAACAGACACATCAAAATCCTAGACTTACATCTCTACATCTCAGATGTAACATTCTTCATGTAATGTGTTAGATGTTGCCTAACACTTTTTGGCTGAGACCTTTGCAGATACTCTGTTATATCTACAAATGCTCAGATGCTCAGTGCTTGGTGCTGTGTCTCATCTGTCAGTCCCAGGACTGTCTCTGATAACACAGGACATCTCCAAAGACATTACAGACTATGTTTAGGGAACTGACTCCAATGCTAGATGCTTAAACCTGGCTGAGAATATTCTTGCTTGCAGAAAAAAACTGTAGTATTGCAGTCATTCATCTCTGACCTCTCAGCGCTGATCCTTGGGATGGACCTTACAAATCAGTTTCAGAAGAGATGAACCAAGGAATTAAACCTTATGACATTACTTGTCATTAAAATCATGGACTTAGTGTAGACATTCTGTTCCAGGCATGAATCAATCTTCCCCAGACTCTCAGTCTTTTTGTGCTTCACAGGGAAAGATGTCATGCCACTCTTGCTAAAGGAACACATCTTTTTTTCTACTTCATAACCTCCTCCTCTGCCCCACACATTGTTTTGCCTATCTATCTATCTCACCTACTTAAACAATCAAATAATCAAGTTAAAGAAAAGCATTATTAGCAGTATGTATATTTAGTTTTGTAAGCAGTTGTTTTGGTCTAATAAAGCTATAACCTCTCCTTACAAACTTTAGTTTATGTCTTTAGATCAAAGCTACAGCAATGCTATTATACTAGTATTAAAAGGAGCTTGTATGTATTCAGTCTGAAAGTAATGTCTAATAAATCTAAAAATTCGTAGACATAAGCAGATTTAAATATGAATCTATGAATCACCAGTTTTACAATAGGTTTCTGGTCAGCCTGCTCTTATCCTTTATAGCTAAATTTTGAGTAAATATTGACAGCATGCTATCAACTGAGACATATTAAATAAAATTAGATGCAAATTGACTACTTTTCATTATCTACGAGTTTATTATGCCATCATAAAATTTTATAAATTATTCTGTTTTAGGGAAAATTTCCTCTTTGTAGTGCTTGTTTTTGAGACACTAAAATATAGATAAATCCTCACCTATGTTAGATTTCTACCCAGTAGAGAACATAATTGAATGGTTTATTATTTGCATGAGTTTATCTCAATTATCTGAAACTACAAGCAGTTGAAGGATATTTGAATGAATTTACATTAAAATATATGCAAATTACTCAGTCTGCATACTCTACAGTCTCTCTTACAAATGCCTGACATTGTCTGAAGTACACCATTGTCAAAAACAGTCAAAATATTACACTTTCTGAGAAGGTGAAAATCAGTTATCATGGGGGAACCTAACTAGTGCTTTCAATATGTTCAATTAAAGGTCTCCCCCTACAGCATGGCAACACAGTTTGCTATGGTTGACAGAAGTCATCTTGCAAGACCCAAGGGATTTATATGTGAAAGTAGTGCTGAAATAAATGTATGTCTAAAATTGGTATGCTCTGAAAATCCAACTGAAAAATATAGAGATTGTAATTATTACATTACACTTCAAGAATGTTAACTTAGCAAAGAAAAGTTTTTTAAAATTCAAATCTGAAGCATAAACAATTTAGTTATGCTTAGAATTCAAAATCTTAAAAAAGTAGGAAAATTTAAATAAAAGAAAAATAAGATTTTTTAAAATATATTTTTATGATAGGCATGATTTTGAAATAGATATATAACATGGCAATTCAGAAAAGGAAATTATGGTTCATGCATTGATAATAAAGGAAAATGTGCTATATCAAAAAAAAAAGTGCTCAATATAATATATTCAACTATTTTATTTTAAGTAATGTACAAGCATGCAATGTATCATTAGATGTCGTGATCTTTGCTTTCTTACCCGTAATATTAAGTTGTTACCAAATAATACATAGTCTTATATTATCCAGAGAGAAAACTAAACATTGATGTATAATACCTGCCATCTCTCTTGCAAAATAAGCATTTTGTTGTTGAATCTCTCAGCATCAACACAACTTGAAATCATAGTGGTGTATTTTCATACATTGTTATCTAAGGAAAATATCTCAAATGTTTGATAAAAATATTGATGTTTAAATGTCATACTTTTTACACTATTCAATTGCAGCTTTAGCTTCAATGACTGTAGCCTTCAGTTTTCCTAGTTTGGGGTGAATCTCTTCTCTCACATTCCTGGAGGTCAGCTTATTTTCTTTCAAACTTCAGCCTTGTTGTTCAGTTCTTTCCAGCCTAGCATTTTAGTTTCCCTGACACACAGTTGAGAATAACATAGTGATGCTACAGATTGAACCACCAATGCCTTGTCCGAGATAAGCCATGACAATATTTCCCACTCTGGTTCATAGTACTCCCAGAAACTTATCTCGTAAACTTTTCTTCAGGCTGGCAGGTACCCTTACCCTTCTACCTAGAGTTCATGCAACCATTTTTAAAAGCCTCTTCTGCCAGGTAGGTTTCCAGTTATTTGAGGCTGTTTGCTCTCTATCTGTACTGATTGATGAAGAAGAGACAGCAGCTTTTCAAAATCTAAAGAGAAGGGATCATATTTTGATCTCGGAGGAGCTTGTGAAGATTTTTTTAACCTTGAAAGATAACATCATCTCTTCAAAAAGTGAAATGAAATTGTTGTTAAGGGCTGGCAATAAATTAAAATTAATGGTAGGGATTTGAATGAATTCATTTATTACTTTGAACAGTTACAAAATGAATTTAGCTATTAAGTTTTGGGAACTTGATACAAAGATAATTCCAACGAAAATAAAAGAGATATGTTGATTTATTTTTACCTTAGATCATGTCCTAAGTATACATTCTAAATGACATTCAGCTCAGCTAGTTATGTAAAAGAGAATTGATTTCTTACAGTATTTAATCAAAATCTGCGCCAAGCAAAAATACAAGTTAATGCCTAACATCATCTCTTGAGTTACAGCAAATCGAAAAGTACCAGATAAACATTTAAAAATACCCCAGAAAAAAACATTCTGCTTCCAATCTGCATATCTTCCTCTTTTTTTTTCTTTTTTTCCAAAATGAGGATAAATGATACTAACAATAATTGCTGTGTGAATAACATGTAATGCAAAATGCTTGATGGTTTTCTAGGTCTGCCATTACAGTTACTCCTTTCGCAAGCTGATGTCCCTTTTATGTTTCACATCTTGAAGTGAGCTATTGCCTGAAGAGACACATGCAGCAAAACCTGTATTCTCTTTCATTTCACAAGTATCTGAGGAGAGAAAAAAATATGAAAAGGCATATAGTGAAAGAAATATAGTCATGCATGGTTTACGTCGTCCTTCAAAGGGATTTGTACAATAACATTTACAGAAACTGCTGTAGACTTAGTTATCTGTTACATTAATAAGCTAATTGGTAGAGTTTTTTCTTCACAAGCAGTTTTGAAAAAAAAAAAAAGACCATGAGAACACCATATTTCTTAAAACACATAAAGAAAATAAATAAGAATAAAAAAATACTTTCACATAACAAACACTGTTTTCATGGTAGGAGATGCACAAGTTCTGGACTATCTGCTATGAAACAGGGTCTCTGTTTCAACTCAAAATGTCGTAAATTCAACTCTAGAAAGTCTGGTACAATCTTTTTCATTAATATGTGTCAGAATAGATTTGAATCCCTAACCTCAAAAGTTGGTGCAGTACTACTGAGAAGGCCTGAAAGATACATACTAGGCATAAATTTATGCATCAAAAATCTTGACTATATTGTCATGAAGGACTCCACTTAGATTATCCTTGCCCAGGTGCAAATATGAGTCTTTGTCCTGGAATAAGTGATTCATTACAAGACCTGTGGTCAATTAAAGAAGCGTGGTGTTTACTATTTAGCACTCTGGCAATTTCCCAAAGGACTTCCTGTAACATCCTTAACCATTGTTATGTCCGTAACAACTTTATGTCTATTACCAGCAAGCATGGGCCTCCTGACGTGTCAGATGATATTAGAAAATAGAGGTATTGAACAGTTGCTCTTCCTCTGTTCTTCAAATTTCTGAAAATATTTACACTTCATTTGTGGATATTCAAAAGTGTTTTGATGCCTACAAAGGAAGATATACACTTAACATACTTAAAAAGATTTTGAAAAAGCTGTCAACAGGGGACATTTCAAAATTCTTTGTCTTTTTATTTGGAACAAAAATAAACTTGTCAATCACAATATTTCCTGTGAAAAAGATATACAGTTTTTTTTTTTTTTTTTTTTTTTTTTTTAGGTATACCTACTAGCTTTATCTCTAATTTTTGGAGTTAGGGAACAAAAAGACAAACAAATAATTGACAGGAATGGACATATAAACAATATAAAGATGAGGAAAGTAACTTATTTTCCAGTGTAGGACATACTGAAAAGGTGGACTGCTACAGAGAGAACATAATGATGAAAAAGAATCTTACTCCATTCTTTCCACTTTCTGAATATAATCAAAATTCATTTTCCATTCTACTTCCACAAGTCTATATAAGCTTACTTTTCTACTTTGGGTGAATTCATTGCTAATTTCTTTTCTTGAATAATTTTTATACTTCTTATCCATGTCCAGTATATTTAAGTCTCAGAGCTGCTGGAAGTATATATATAGGTATGTGTGGAGAGAGAGAGAGAGAGAGAGAAAGGGTGTGTATATATAGGTATATATACCTATATAGAGGTAATATAATAATAATAATACCTCTAAAAATAAATAAATAAATTTTATATATAGTTATTATGTCTATATTTATAAATACAGAATTATAAAATATTTAATTCAGTCTGATAAATTTAGTCTTAATAGCAAGCTAAAATCCCTAAATGTTTTTATCATGAACTGCAACAGCTAGAAGGGTATTAGAAGGGAAAAAAAAAATAGCACTGTCAGTTTTGAGAGCTTAGGTATTTTGAAGATTCAAATGTGATTATTCATGAAGACAAATAAGAAGAGCCTGCAACCTGTTCCTGTGAAAATCTGGTACTTCAGGTTTCACACTATATAAAGTGGATATGTGGTTTAACTCTACAGAGTAGCTGAATTACCACAATTAAATTTTGTAGGGTTACATTATGAGAGACCAAATTGGCAGAAATTTTAGATAATTTTCTAATTTAATATTCTAGATAAAAATATAATAATTCATTGTACTGCAAAAACATCCATACGATCTACAGCATATGGGTTTAACAAAATTAAATAATACAAATTATTGCTATAGCGTAATGCAGGCACTCCTGCCATATAACAAATCAATCAATCAGGATTGTCTGAATTACTATGGGAAAATGCCATCTGTCAAGCAAAATAAAAATCAAACGCAAAAGTATTTTACAGTTCAGTTGCAAGACAGCAAAGAAGCTAATACAATTCTAACAGCTATAAAACTTACATTTTCCAAAATGCAATAATCTCCTGATGATTTCAATCTTATCATTCCTTAGTTTTAACTATAAAACAAAACTATAAAAACAAACAAACAAAAACTCACCTCTCTCATATATTTAAATAGGAAACCAAAAAATAAAAGTTCGACTAGCTCATCCCTTGCAAGATAAACCTTTGAAATACTGTGAGAATTGTTGCTTATCAAGAAAAAAATGTTCTTATCAAGAAAAAAATATTCAGCATTGAGTGGTGTAAAGAACCTCAAAATGTGCTTGAATGTTAACAAACAAAACTGGTATTCCTTGTTAGTAGTTCTTCCAGTACAGAAGTAAAAACAAATAAATAGTGAGAAGAATGGAAAAAATGATGCACACAAGTTGGGGAATTTTAATATCACGGTGTTTTTACCAATTACTACTCACATTTTGTGAAAACTAATATTTATGTGAACATAGATTGTTATCTAAATGAAGACATGCTTTAGCACACACAGAAATCTTAGTGCCAAAAACATTTACATCAACATTCTGTTTAGGAATGCAAAAAGAAAAAATACATCAAGACAAAGCCTGCAAGCTGGTCACTAAAGCCGATTTGAGCATTTTCTTCTCCCTTTTTTCTTCCAGAAAAAAAAATAAAACACCATATTGGTTCCAAATATTTAATAAAATCATATAATGTATATTCCCTGAGTATCATTCTTTTCATTTGATCTTTCCTTGATCAGACCCTGTGAGAGATTTTGGCTCTAGTGTATATAAATTATTGTTATCCAATTCACTGAACAATACTATGGAAAAGTATATGGAAACTAAATAAGAAGAATTTGAAGAGTATTGTTCACTCTGAATGGTCTCCTTAATCTACTCAGAAAAGCAGAACTATAGAAAAGCAGAAAAAAAATACTGCAAAGATGTTAAAAAAGGGTGATATTTATGAATATTTGCCATTAACTCACAAGGATTAAGCATAATAAAGTGTAATAAATGAGCCTAAAGTTTTAAATAATTGGTTTTGAACTTGAAATGGACCCTTTGATGAGTTTTAGAGGAAAAGGATTTAATTTTGTCTTTTTTTAAGTTCGTTATACAGAAAAAATGTTCTTTACTATAATGATGTGATAAAATATTCTTTTTATTGAAGCTAATCTTCCAGAAATTTTCATGATGTAAATAATTTGACAGGTCACATAAGGATTTCAGCTTTTTGCAATGAAGACATTTTCCAGAAAAAGAAAGATGAGAGTTCAAAATTGCAAGGCACGTATTTTGTACAAGCCCTATACTAGAATAGTGCTTTTAAAATAGAAGTTTTAACTTTCTTCTTCCACTATAACTCAAGATATCCTAATATAGGTGATTATTACCTACACTGCTTTTAAGGAGAAGGTTCTGCACAACACTAAGATTCTCAAGTAGGCTGAATCTTGCTGCAGCAACTAAAATAGGAAACTAGCTTTCCAATACAGAATCCTTATTTAAATAATCCTTATTTATTTAAGTGAATAAATTTAGCTAGCATTTTTTGGGGTCAAACCACAAATGTAATCATGTCAAGAGCTGAAACGTAGTTCCAGGTTTTCCAGTTTGAATCTCTTTATTACATGGTAGAAGTTATTTTAAAAAATCCAGAATGGATGAAATATAGCATTACCTTCTCAACTTTTCTCTTTTGTCTATTATATTGCTCCTCTGTTTTGTCTATTATATTGCCCCTATATGTACTAATATGAGAAGATTTGTGGCAACTTTTTATTGTATGTATGTAAAACCTATTTAGTTGTTTATAAACAATTTAACTAACAAAAAGATCTTACATCTCCAAAGAGATTTAAGTAATCCAACAACACAGTGAAACTATCTTAATTATATCTACAGTTTCACCTAACTTTTATACAGTTATGACCCACAAATTGTCCAGAAGAAAAAATCACACACCTGTGCACAGTATGTATGATGACATTGCTTGAACTTTAAGTCTGTAAAAACAGTAACCTTCTTAAGATATGTGTCTATAATAAATTAAGATATGTGTCTATAATAAAGCAGTATTTTTGATTGAAATTTCCATTGCTGTTACGTTTTAATCCTAACTGTCCGTATCTTTAACATGCCATGAATGTGTTATTAGAAAAATGCTATTACAAAAGCGTAGACCATATTGTGGAAAAGAACCAGTTGCTACACATAGTCAATTTCTACACTGAAAAAAGAATTCTATCCTCTTTTTATAAAATGTTTGAATTGTTTAATTTAAAATACTCACTTTTACTCTATTTCATAGATGATAAATCTATTCACTGTACTAAAGTCAGTGAGAGACTAGAAGTTAACTTTGGTGAAACTATCATGCAGAGATACTTTGTCAAGCTAAATAGTAACTACAAACTGAATTAAATTTTAAACTGTAATTACTTACTAAACAAGTAAATTTTCTCAAGGGTTTAATGGGCAAGAGCAAAACCAAATGCACAAATGGACTCAGTTTTAAGACAAAGACATCTAAATTAGTGGAAGAAAATAAATGTCTTTTAGGAGAAAATTGGTGGTAATTTGTTTCCCAGAATATTTATGTGAAAATCAGGAAGCTCTGAGGACATTACAATTAGCCTCAACTTTGCCCTGAGAAACATGTTCTGTAAAACAGATATATCTTCCTTTATTTATTTATCTACTTAGGTACTAATATTTTAATGTATCTAGGATTCATTATCTGAACATAAAACCAGAAGCCCATGTTAATGCACACATAGAGAAATCTGACTAATAACTCTGAATAAATACTCATTTGCTGTGGAAATTACATGGGCACAGATAATAATATATACCCTTCAAACTCACGATTTTCCAGTGTCTCTTCCTATTCTTCTATTAAACAGGAAAGAAACGAAAATGCTTTTGTAAAAGCATCAGAACAAATAAAGCAGGGGCTATATCCTATATGTATTTATAACCAAGGACATAACATAAAACTTGTAGACAGGGAGGAATGCATTCATTTTACATCAAGGCCAGGAGACTCATCAGTGAGTCAGATGTGGTGTAATGTCCTAAAACAGTGGAGCTAGACCCTGTTAGCTGGGAAAGACAACAAAGTTGTGCACCAAACTGAATGCTCTTCCTCTTCTTTGATCCCTGTAGGAAGAGAGACAGCAGCCATAAACCCATTCCAAATGAGGGAACACAGGCGACAAGCAGCAACCTTGTCTAAAATTAGTGGAGGATAAAGCAAGGCAGAAAGACCCCACTTAAGGTTATTATGCTTATTAACTTAGGCTCTCAAAGAACATCCTAAACAAGTCTGTGACCACCAACAAGAACTTGTTGGTATCATTAAGGTAGGATAACTGATTGGCTTTAATAAAAACACAGTGAAATCCAAAATTACTTGTTTCTCAAATTATGTTGTTTTCCTGATTCAAATCACAGATGATATGCAATATGGTACACTCAGTTATAAGGGTCTTGGTTATACAGAAATCTTCTATTTCTCATAGTGTATTTCTTGAGGATTGTTAGCATGAAAAGTGGATGATAACTGCAAACAGTCATATCTCACACTATTTTGGTGTTTTTGGCAATATCAGAGTTAATATCTGTATAAAATACTAGACACCTGTTTGCATATCTAATAGAAAAATATTTGAATTTTAAATATATTTTCATGATTAAAATTCTCCCTTTTGAACTATATAACTGAGCGTAGTAGAATATGGTTTCATGTTAATTTTAGTATTTTACAGTTTCCAAATATTCGGTTCCAACTGGACCATCATTAGAAGATTTGGAAAGTCATGCTTTTCCTGACTATGCCCAGGGTAGTTAATATGACTGGCAAAGTCTTCAGACAACTGATAGCAGAAAAGCAAATTGTCACAGTATAGTTTTATGTTGCAGTGCTATAAAGATGACAAATTTTAAAACTACTTAATGCTCCATGGATTGGTTTTCAATTTCTTAACAATTAAAGGGTGCCTCACTAGTCATAGTTTGTAGCCCTGCATCTTCCCTAGGAAACTGAAAATGTGTACAAATGTGCTCAAGTTGAGGAGAAACTTGAATCTAAAACCTTCAGAAATAGTAAGTGCTCTGATGACCAGCTTTCATTTTACAGCCCTGACCTTAGTAACAAAAGGAAAAAAAAATGCCTACAATCAAGAAAGTCTGGTTACATTCTAGTGTCATTAAGTCTGGGCATGGCAAGATTCAGATACATCTTGGATACTCTTGTAGGAACTTCCTCAGAGCTGCCTCTACACTGGTGCTCTGTGCTGGGTGTTGGGGTTGGAAACACATGTCCAAATTCTAAGATACCCTGAGAGCAGACTTGGGGCACGTGGAGTACAAGTCCAGAGTAGACAGCAGTTAGTTAGGTAAATCCTCCTTACTAGCCCACCTGTGCCCCTTCAGCAATTCTGCTGTAGCTGACTTGTCTGGCTCGTGTTGATTTTTTGATCCTGCCAAAGGCTTTTTGTCAAAGGTCCTGCAATATCAGCAGCAGCACCAATCACAGCACTTACTTAAACAGGAACTATCCCACTAATACCAGCTGGGGAAGAGCACCCACCTGCATGCACCCTCCATGAAGGTCCTTGGTTATAGCAACCTTGTATTGTTATTGATTACCAAATACCATAGGTTGGTATCAGTTATTAAAAGAGGTGACATCACTGTAGAAGCTGCAACAAAACAACATTAACAAATTTCAGTGCTGAATTCTCATAGACATCATGAATTGCTGGTCATGCAGTACTGTACTATATAACTTATAGCAAGTGCCTAAACATTATATAGAACATATTACACATAATTGAGGCTACCACCTTACACCAGTTCTGGGTATGCATCACTGTACATCTAGTGCATCAGATGTCAAACATAAGATCCTTGAGATGTGGAGTGATCAGTAGCAGCCATTAAGACAGCCCAGCCTCCCACACAATAGGCACCATCTGTGCCATGAATGTCTGTCCTGGGAACTTAAAAACTAGAGGCATCTCTTTCTGGAGTCAATTAAAAGTACTCTGAACCTCCAGAACCTTCTGTTCAGACAACATCTAGGTGGTGTACCAGCAGAAAAAGGGATTGAAGAAATGTATTGTCTCTGTTCTTGCCCTCAAATGCACAGAACAAACAGGAAAGCAAACAGGAGCCATCATGACTCTGTGTATCCACAAGATCCAAGCAACTGCTAAAATTACCTTTATTTAATAGTGAGAAAAATAAGCACAATAATTCCTAAATTGATAATGAAAACATGCTAATAAAGGGAACAGGATTTAAATCCCTGGCCTGGCCACTTCTGTCTTATCTGTAAGGCAGAAGAGGGTGGATTTTATTTATTTATTTATTTATTTATTTATTTATTTATTTATTTTCTGCAGCTTTCTACACAGCTGCTGGGCAATTGTTTCAGATCAAGACATTCTAGCTTTAGTGGTGCTGCTGCTGTGGATGCCACCCCATGTGCGCCATTCATTGCAGCATCACATGGCGGTTCTCTTGTCCTGGTGCGACCAAAACCCATAAAGATAGCCAGTGAAACAAACTGTAGGAGGATATGCCTGATGTTCAGAGTGGGAGGCTTATCAAAAAGTCCTGAGAATGTGCCAGTTCTCTTAATTTCTCTTCTGAAATGGTAGTTCTGATACAAAATTGCGCAATGCAAAGATTTTTATTCTCTAACTCAGTAAACTACCCAGTTCCTGTCCCTCATCACATGATTCCTGCCCCACAGAAAGTTCCTATCCAGCTGCCATAATAGACGAGCTACCTCCAGTCCTAGCTGAACACATTGCTTTCTTCTCTTTTCACACTTTCAATACAGTGCAAGACTCAGAAGTTGCTGGGTCTCTGCGATAGCTCATGAGCTCTGCTGCTCATGAAGAACAAAGGGCAAGAGAGAGGGAACTGGGCAAAGCATAGTGAAGCAACTCAGAGCTGATGATGAGATCTGGGGAATGTTCACTGTGTTAGTCTTTTCTGTGCCTGGCATTGGGATCCTTGTGCAGAAGCAGAATTTGTGGCTTATTGAGATCAAGCCTAGTTGCAACCTCCTCTTCTCGGTGGGACCAAAGGCAACACCCAGCTATGCTGGCAGTGACTGAAGGGTTTTGGAGAAGTCGCTGTGATCCAGCAGGTGCATAGAAACAAATTTGCACTCTCATAAGACGGAAGCATGCCAGAATCACAAGAATATGGTTGTTAGACAAAGTCTGTAAAATTTTAATCTATAGATTCTGTGCTCACTTTGAGAGTAAGCATCAAAATTTTGCATAGGGAGGGTGGCAGGCTGGCTAAGGCCGGGTATAGTTACAAAAAGACCAAAAGCACCAACACAACATTTGAACTCCCTGGCCTGTCTTCTCCTTGCAAAACCATTCTGTTTCCTTTGTCCTTTCAAATATTTCTGTCTTCTCTGACATATTGGTCACCACTTCCCTTTTATAATAAAGCAATAATAACACCATCTATTTCACATGAATGTTGTGCTGTTGCTTAGGTTTGAGAAGAGCCAGAATATTTCAGGTGTCAGTGTTACCATAACTGTTATTTTATTCTAACTCTGTCATGTTCTAGATACTGTCCGTACCGAACATCTGTTCTAGCACCACACATTTCATTTTCAGTAGTGTTCTGTATACTCCTTCTTTGTTCAGAAATCACTCTTATTTAGTTGCAATTTATATTTTTCTTTTGAGAGCTGTAGATGTTTCTCTCACTCTCAAGAAGTGAGAGAGAGTGAGTGAGAGTGAGAGACACTCAGTGTCTCAAGAAGACTTCTTTCTCTCAAGAAGTCAGGACATTATAGTATCCCATAGGTTAGCATGCAAGAAGCTTAATTAAACTGCTGTTTCCTGAAATTTTCCATGGCATGTTCCATAGTGAATCACCTGGAGAAAACTTATCAAGGTATAAGTGGAAAAGCAAAATAAATAAGGCTTCCAAAATACAGCTTTTTCAAGAACTGCTCCTGGATCACTTTTATTGTTTTTTACCAGTTTTGCATCTTCAATGTTAACCTGGATCTCCTTGAAAGCTGTTTTATTACTGTTGTGTAACAACTGCACTTCCACCTAAATAGATTCTCCAGTGTTGCACAAATTGTTTTCTTCTTTCATATGAAACATAGCATTATTTATTTGAGTTACCAGCAAAATCCAAATTCCTCCAGAAGTCAGTACAGGTGCATATGTCTGTGTGTGTGATGGAAAGTGTGTATGTAGGTGGACTAGCCCATGAAGGTCCTGGGAGACAGGGATGTCTATGCATGTCTGGGCAGCAAGACAACTGGAGGAGCTGGTTCCAGCAGGAACAATCAGCAAGACCATGGGGCTTGGGGGTAGAATGAAAGGCCAGCTTTGGTGGCGGGGTCAGATTTGGAAGCTTCTTAACATAAAAAATTAGGTTAACATTTCGTTTCAGATTAAATCGAAGGCTTCATTAATACTTAATTTTATTTTGTTGCTGTCAAAATGTTTTATTTTTAATTCTATCATATTTGTTCTTTTTCTTAGAGATTTATTGAAGTCATGAATAGTTACTAATATAACCGTTGTATTAGTTTTTTTATTACTATTTTCACAGATGTTTGTTTTGAATGAAGAATCAAAATGGAGCTGCCAGAAGCACAGCAGAGTATACAGAATTCGTAACAGAGAGCTGTTCCAGCACAAAAATTACATTCTGCTGTATTTCAGTGACAGAAGAAATCATTTAGTGATTCTCAAAGAAATTCTGTTGAAATTTTCATTTTTCCATTAACTATTTCTTGTTTCTTGTTCCTCCACAAAACGAGAAAAAAAATAGCTGAGTTTGGGGATAAGCTATACAATTTTTTTTTGGAATATCCTCATTCAGGGATCTTTTCTGGGTGAATTGCTAACATGTCCACTCTGCTAAATGAGAGAAGGTTGGGAAGCACTTCTGAGTGTTAGACTCCTAATCACATATAAATATACAGGAGTTATTTGATTTCTTGTCTCTGGCTTTTTTTTTTTTTTTTAATCAAAGATAGTGGACAAGTGCGCTAAGGTTATTTCACTACCAGGACCACTTCTGGAAGGTATTATTGATGAAATTGCACCTTATGTTTTCTTCCTCTCTCAACCACCTATCTTCAACCAATGTTTCGTGTACTAAGGCTATGCTTCAACTCTGCAGCACATAACCTTTGTTTTGTGCTATAAAAAACACCACTCTAGTGCACTGCAGAAATGTCCTCCCAAGTATTGTAGACATTTCGAACTGGGAGAAGAGAAACCCTGACTCATAAAACAGAAATGTCTTTGGCTTACAGGTTATATGGTTCACAACAAGGATTCAAGGCCAAGCGTAAACACAGCCAGTATGCTTTAGTGGTGTTGAACCTGGTCTCAGTATAAACAGGCTGCTTGGTTCTGCTTTGTCTGGGAATCAAGAACCATTTCCTGGAACATATGGAATTAACAGCATGGATATGACTGCTGATAATGTAAGGCTTTAGTGAGATTTTATCTTCCATGGCACTGTATCAGGGCGCAGAGACGCAGGGGAGGCACGTTTTGCATGGAAAGCCTTGCTCTTCAGCTGTCCACTGTGTATGAATGGTCTTATGGAGGCGCAACAATAATGAAGAACCTTTCTGTCTTCACTGATGAAACATCCCTAGTTTAAAATGCTTCTTTTGGCATCTTTGTCTTGCTTATGTCTGGAAGTGATGGAAGTCTATGTTTTTCCTTTTTTTTTTTTTTTTTTTTTTTTTTTTCCTCTCCCATTTAGGGCAATCAAGCTTTTAAACTTTGTTTTTGGCATTGCCAGAATGATCTTTTATTTTGAATGGTAAAACACCTGCTGATCAGCTAGCAGTTTTATACTTAACAGAATTTTCTTTTAGATAGATCATAAGATAGATAGTCTCAGTGTATAAGCAAAAAAATGAGCACAGGGTAAGATGCAATGGAATAATCAGTAGGAGTGTTTGATTTATGTTAAAACCTTGCTGGAGATTATGTTTTCCTGCTTAATGAACTTGCCCAAGAGATGCTAAACCTGAGTTCAAAGTTCTTTTTTTTTTTTTTTTTTTTTCCTCAATCAGGAGTGCTTTCCAGTTCTTTCTACAGATGATTAAATTGGGTGAGTGACTCACATCTAAATGTGCCAGTGTGGACATTGAGTATGCAGCCTTGGACATTGTGCATGCAACCCATTGAGTATGTTACTAAAAGATGAATTTAGTCCAGCTGCAGTTGTCTGTACCATAAAAGATAGCCCTGTGTAGATATTTCAGAATCCAACATCTGCAGACAGAGATGCAGCTATCTACTACTGAGTGAGCTGAATATTTCTCCAAATTTCATTGATTCACAAAATTTAGGATGAATAATAACTCACTACCTTGGACATAGAAAGGTAAAACTCTACTTGATCACTTTCTTGCTCCCTCACCATGTATCACTCTTTGGAGTTCAGCAGTGTGACTTGTATGAGAGCAGTAGGAAGTTTCCTTTGGTGCTTCACTGCTTCCTACTTCAGACTAATATGATATCTTATAGTAGAAATGCGCTTCCAGGAGATGGGTATTTTTATCCATTCAGGAAAAATAAAGCTTTGAAATTAAGTTTTCTATATCCTGGAAACTAAGCTCTCATAAATATTTCTTCTAACGACCAAAGAAGTAAAGAAATCATTGTTGCCAGTTTTTTTTTGTTGTTGTTGTTGTTGTTGTTGTTGTTGTTTTCTTGTTTGTTCACTTGAAAGAAAATGGTTTGGAATGGATTCTGAGTAATGAGGCTTCTCAAACTGGGATACTTAAATAACTGAAAGATACGAGACTGAAGGCATCTTTCTCTCCTCACTGATTTCCTACAGGCTAGATCTAAGCAGCTCTTTGGTTATTTTAATTAATATCAGAGGCAGACAGATGCAACCATGCTCTGTGCAGGGAAATTAGGCATAAACACTTGTCATATATTTTGCTTCTGAGGCTATATACGCAAATATCTGTATGACATCTAGCTATCTACCTACCTACCTATATATCTGTCTATCTCTTTGTCTCGCTCTCATACCACCCCAAAAGACAAGGTTATGTCAAAGTTATGTCCACATTCCAGATCTCATTGCTGTAAATGACTACTAAATCTCGATTGTAAATAAAACCTTGTAAAAGCGCAAATGAAGATGAAAACGGTGAACTCCACTATGGATAAATTCTGCACTGAGTGCCATTCTCTAACCAGAGTTCCATTTGGTCCTTTGTCATCTCGGGGTCTCCAGCATCAGGACTGAAGAAAAAACTTTTCCCAAAAAATAAAACACTTGGAAGTTTTCAGGGAGATGATTTTGTGTGGAGAAAGATGTGCAGGAAGGAGAGTTTTGTGTGACTTTTAAAACTGTATATGTAATATCACTTTTGGAACAGTATGATCAACAAAATTTTTCCAATTGACAAATTGGAAGAAAAGTGCAGGTAGACAGTAGAAGGCATAGAACAAAATAAAAAAGAAGACATCAGAAAAAAAAAAAAGATTAAATTGAGATGAACTTCAACACTTGTTAGAGTCTCTATAGCTCTGAATGTCTGCTTATTTTGAGCACTGTTTAGTCAAGTTGATGCATCCTAATAGTCTTCTGTACTTATGTTAGAAACACTACACAAAAAGCACGATAGTATTAAACTGATTGCTATGCCTTTTTCATGCTATTATAACAATAGGGAAAATAATTTCTTGCTTGACTAGTCCTGAGCATTTTCCAGCTCATAAAATGTTTAAAACTTATTGGGATTAACTACATGATCAGTGTTAATGACAGAGTTACAAGTCAGAAATCACAAGCAAGTTTTATGCAGTGGAAACTGCTTGGAAAAAAAAAAGAGAGAGAGAGAGAGAGGAAAGAACAGACACCAAATACTTTTTGTAAATGTTAATAAGCTGTTTTGTTAAAGTGATATTGTAGCATTATTGAAATAAAATATATAGGAATATATAAGAATGGTCTATGATTATTGAAGCTCAAGTTTGTAGCTTTAACAGTTATTTTAGCAAAATGCTTGAATAATTGCTGCCACATTATCAAGCGTACTGGTCAGCTCTTCAACAGTTGTGAATAAATAAATTCATAAACTTCTCTGTGAAACAATGTTATATGAGGATCTGGGCAGTATTATGTGACTTCTTTCATAGCACAGCCAGAGAACCCTAAGTAAGATGACACTAACTACATATTGATTGATTGTAGAACCTTTCCCAAGGAAGAACTCTCCAGAATGCTTTTGGTGTTGTATGTTCTTCTTGTTTTGCTGATGATGTGAAACCCCTCACTGCACAAATTGACTAAAGAATTCAGGGAAACAAGCAACTTCTCTACCTATAGAGAAGCTACCCAAATGGGTAGGACTGTTACAGCACCACATCTGCTCCATGGAGAACACACCACCCAGAGATCATTGAGAGTGGAAAAAAAAAAAAATGAGGAGAGCCAATGAGAAATAAGCAGTCAAAGAAAGACCAATCTGAAGGATGTTCTGGGAAAGGGAAGCCTGGCAAAAGCCACATAATTCAGTCTAGATACAGCCACTGAGTTCAACTAAATGCCATGTTTTCATCCAGCTTGCCCTAAAGTGATATAAGCATGATCTAAAATCTTGTTTTTCCACAGAACTGAATATTCCTGTGGTCTAGGCACTTGGGGCATCTCCAACATGCTTATGCATACCAGCTAAAAGCTCTGTGTCATAGCCGCCTTCTTCCAACCATGGAGCAGGATGTCATTAGACAGGTCCCAGGAGGACGGGGCACTAGGAAGCATCTCCAGAGTTTATCCAGATAGGCCACCATACGTTCAGCAGCACAGTTGAAGATAGACCTGGATGTCAGTCAGCAGGCTCTTGAAAACTGCTTGAATCTGCAGTTGGACCAGTGAGATGGTCTGAGCTGGTACCTCCTCCTTCAGTTGGAGGTTTGCAAACGGTTCTACTGCTGCTGCATGCCCTTCCTCTGACACCTGATGCCTGACAGAGGCAAATTTTTAAACTGCAGCCTTAACAGGTTTGCAATAATAATAATAGCTGGATTATTGTTTTACATGATAAAAAACTTTAGTTTTCCTGTGGCAAGAGTGAGAGCAAAGCTTGAATAGCTATGAGCTTCATTGCTTTCCTGGGGTAGGCACAGTCATGAGTGCTGCTCTGTAATGTCATCATGCACATATGTACATATATATATATACATACTATATATATATATACACATAAATATCAGAGAAGCAATATCTGAAACTAAGCATTTTACCCTACTTAGCCAGGCACTCATGCTTCAGAGGGTATTGTAAAATATATTGAATATGGTCAATAGCAAATATAAACTTCTGATAAATCATTCACCTTTCATCTTTTTCCTATTTATCACTAGTCACTGCTTGTTCAAATATATCTGAAAATTGCACTAAATGGCTATAAAAAGGCACTCATTTGTCACTTTTATCTCACGGATTAATGAATGTACCTCAATGTGATACTGTGCTATCAGTTTAGATATTCATTTAAGTCATTTTCTTGAAAAAAAATGAGGAAAACATATAAAATGAAAACAGATCTATCTCTAAACCAATTCTGTTATGTTTTTAGTACACTGTTTTTATGTTTTTAATACATATAAAAAAGGCAAAGAGACAGTACAGATGAGCAACGGAAAGATAGCTCATTGTACCAACATTTTCATTTACTGACAATTTGCCATACTTAAATTAGTAGTAGAAGTACCTTCAAATTAAAACTTTTTGACTACAATGTGTACTATACTTTTCTGAGACAGCTTCCAGAAACTACTCTCTGTGAGTAATTGTATTTATGTAATTACTTCTCCTAGAGCTAACTTTTCACAACACAGTGCAGACAGACTTTGTCGCTAGTTTAAATTGAATTTGCTATGTCATTTGGAGAAGGCTATAAATTTGTTCTCGGATAGACTGATTTTACCAAATTCTTCAGATAGAGTACCAAGTTTAGAAAAGCAATTTACGAATGGCCACTTCCAGAATGAGTACACAGGAGCAGAGCACAACTAGTTTTTCAATCTTGCATATAATTTTGTCTGAGAGTTGCTGTTATTGGATGTTTCAAAAAAAATGTAAGATCCCTTCTAATTACAGACTAACCAATTCAGGAAGGTTCTTGCTAATCATGGCAAAGTATGTTTAATTTTTTTTGTCTATTAGTTTATGATATTTTATCCTTTGTTTATTCTATAATATACTATGGAACTAGTCTGCTTCTGAGGCTATCAGGGAATTTTAGAAAGTGTCTTTCACACTGATTTCTATGGACTGCTTTGCATCCTAACAGATTTGTTGCATAACCTTACATCTCAAACAATATTATTAATTAAGAGAAAGACGAAAGGAGACTTGTACTGTGTATTATCCCTCTTTCTACTTTAGTGAGGGATGATGACTATACAAAAGCATTCTTTTTCTCTGAAGCAATGGTCATGGTTTAAATACCTATATTTTAAATGTTTTATCCATGCTTAGGACTGTGGTATGTGTACAACACAAACACAAATTTAGCACATTTGGATGGGTTTTTTTGATGTGGGAGATATATTTTTTAAGCCCTATATATCTATGGCAAACACATCTAAGTACAGTTTTTAATTCAAAAACAATTTGCTTTCTGTCGTCCATTATTCTTTTGTTGTCTTTATCTTGTCATTTATGAAATGAAATAAAAGGGAGATGGAGAAAGGAGTAAATAACTGTTCCGGTATGATCAAGGGAAAAAAAAGTGAAGACAATACAATTAAAAAAAAAAAAAAAAGACAAGCCAAGCAAAAAAAAAATCTTAGATTTTCATTCTGAGTCCTGAAAGAAAAGTAAATTAGTTTTTCTTTCATTGCATGGTTCTAGTATTTCTGTACTATTTCATTGCACAGTTCTAAGGCCATTGCAAGTTTTGTTATAGACCATTGTTTGTTGACATTGTAGGAATACATCTAGGAATGAAAGTTTATTATGACTGTATACATAATAAAAAATAATTTTAAGGTGCTTACAATACAAGGAAGACACTGAAGGCAATACAGGTAAATAACAACAGTTCAGTGAATTATTTATAATATAATCAATTAAAATCTTTACTACATATTGGGATTCACTACAAATATAATAGTTTTAATACTAGCTAATAGCATTTTCAATAATTTTTATTTTGACAAATGAAGTGCATCTTTTGGCCTCCACATTCCACACCAGCCAATGGAAACAAAGACATTCTTGGTTTTGAACAGTTTCTCATTCCAATTTTAGAACAATGCCATCTCAAATAGTCTTTGATATCATCTAGACAAATTCCGTGAGCTGAAAATATCAGGGCTGATCTCTCCTAAGGATTTTTTAAAGCATAAAAGAAAGAAAAGATTCTTTGTAATATGGAGTAACTGAGTTTTCTATCCACAGATTTAATTTGTATTTGGTCAGCTCCACAGAGGAATAGGAACAAGTGAGACAAGACTCATTTCATAAAGGACTCTTGATTTTTCTCTTTGATTGTTCTCTCCCTATAAAATTTCCTCTAAACACTCAGAATTCACTTCAGTACCAATTAAAAAGTCAATTCTTGTTTTATTTCTAACCAATATACATTTGGAAGATTTGATATTTATATTTTTGAAATAAAAAGAAAGATGTAAACTTTAGTTGTGATCTGAATTCATCCAGTATTTTTAGAGTCCTTTATGAAATGAGTCTTGTCTCACTTGTTTTAAAGTCAGAGAAGAATGTCAGTTTAAGAACGTATAAAAATACAGATTCTACTTAAGACATAATACAGCTACAGGCATTCACTACATGAAGCGCCTATGTATCTAATGAATCTGTTGGTCAGAATTGCAACTTGTAAGAACAGTGCACATCCAGCATCTTCACAGAGCTGCACTAAGCAGCTACAGATCTGAATTTGGCATAGTCAGGAAAAGAAGGATAAAAAAAGCTGAATTTCTCAGAGATACAAGAGTTGAGGCATAATACACGCAATGTCTGAGAATATATTTTTCTTAGCTTGAAAACTCTCTCAAGGCCAACAGGTTTGCAAGATTGGCACAGCTGCTCTGTCATCATTTACAGTCTTTAAATGTAAAGTAAATTGTAGATATACCTTTACACATACCCATAAGTTTCTGGCGAGCAGATAAAAACATTCATGAAAAAAAAGAAGTGGCATAGGTAAGAAGGCTCTTTGAATTACTTGCAAAGTGTCAGTGTCAATTCAAACAATTTAGGCATCTCTAACGCAAAAGAGAAAGTAAAATCAAAGACTTTTTTTTTTAAGTACTATTAAGAAATGTCCTGATCTATAAAATACATTTGATACTGATAGACAGAACAGCAGTGGCAGACGAGAATTTAAACAGAAAGTAAAAATGTAGCAATACAAAGCTGTTAACTATATAACTGCTCTAGCATCTCTCAAAAGGTACCTTAACATGGCCTGAAGGCTACTGCACAAACCTGTCTGTTCCATTATGTTTCACCTTCTAGTTCCTATACTTTGCCTCATAACCTATTTTATGTAGGAAAGAGACTATTTACCTTTTATTGTAGTGCAGTGATTAACAGAAATCAAAATTTTAGCCAGAATACTTATATGGAAAGGTGGGAAGTATGGTCACTGCTCATGAGCAATACTTTTTGCCAAAAAAGCCTATTTCTCTATTCATCACATATCACTGTGGGAGGTGATTTGAGAAGAGCACTACCTTTTCACTTTTCTGAAGTCACAAATACTGTTTGCAGTAAAATATAGAATCATAGAATCATTACGGTTGCAAAAGACCTTCAAAATCATTGATTACAACTGTAAGTCTGTCAACACTACACCTGTTAAATCATGTAGTTAAGCACCTCATCTACACATCTCTTGAACACTGCCAAGGACGGTGACTCCATCACTTCCCTGGGCAGCCTATTCCAATGCTTCACCACTCTTTCAGTGTAGAAATTTTTCCTAGTATCTAACCTGAACCTCCCCTGGGGCAACTTGAGGCCATTTCCTCTTGTCCTGTCAGTAGTTATTCTGGAGAAGAGATCAACCCTCTCTTCATAACAACCTCCTTTCAGGTAGTAGTACAGAGCAATGAGGTCTATCCTGAGTCTCCTCTTCTCCATACTCAATGACTCCTGCTCCCTCAGCCTCTCTTCATAAGATCTGTGCTCCAGACACTTCATCATCTTTGTTGCCCTTCTTTGGACATGCTGCGGGACCTCAAAGTCTTTCTTGTAGTGAGAGGCCCAAAACTGAACACACTATTAAAAAAAAAAAAAAAGAATATAGCTCTCAAGATTTTCACACAGCATCAGATTTTAGCTAACATGACCTTAATGACAGCAGAATCCAAGCAGCTAAAACACTTACAAATACAAATAGAAAGTTATCTGATAAACCTTTAATATTACAAGATGTATTTTTCCCCATCTCTGAGTCTAATACTGGCAGACAGACATAAATATGGTATGTGCAACATCATTTATTTGAAGATTTGGGGGATGTTTTTGTACCTACCTTAGGATAGGAATGTGTTTTTCTGAAAGACCATATGAAGTCTCTCTGTGCTCCTTATTCAAGTGGTCTAAGAAGAGACGCACTTGCAGGTTTCTTAATGTTACCAGGAATTTTCCTATACATGGTTACCCTTTTGTGTTAAAAAAACATAAACACAAAATATAATACCTGGGACCAAAGGTACCTCTAACGAAGTAAAGAGGCTAACCTGAAGCGGATCAGGTCAACAAGTCAGCTTTGAAAATTAGTTTTCTGATTGTCAAGATAATCTGTGTGGGTATGAGCAAAGTCATTGAGACCTTGTTCAATGGAACATATTTAATGTTCTTTAAAGAAGACAAATATTAAAAATAGCATATAGTTATAGTGAAAAATAACTCAGCAAAATTATGGACAGTTATATTTCATACAGACAAGACTGACAGAATATTTCTGACAGAGAAGACAGTTCAGGGCTAATATTTTATTCTAAAGAATTTTTGTGCTCACTACTAGTGAAAAGTAATTACGTTTCAAGCATTTTAACACATGATTTTGTAATAAATAAAAATCAAAGGTTATAAAGTATAAAATATAAGTTCCAATTTTATGTGTATCCTGATTTGTCCCACCTAACCATTATGAATCATTGGCAAAAAATAGCATGTCAAAGGACAGTATTTTGAAAGGAAAATGGAGAGGAAATTTACTGCAAAAACAGCTGAAAAGACACTACTGATAATAAATGCAATATGGAAGCACTATAGCTGCTGATAGCAAAAGAACATCCCAAATGTGGAAATATCTAATTACACCCTGATCCTTTTGTTATGAATTCTGATGTTTATTTGGGTCACATCTTTAATACATGAGTTCTGTGCTGTATCAGCTTTCCAATATAAAGGTAGTTTGCCACAGATAAAACTGCATAAAGCAGGAAACTACAATTCCTCAGAATAATTTTTGTTGGATTCTTTAACGCTATGTCTCATGTAATTTCCATCCAGGAGTATGTCACATAATTTGTATGTATGTGAAATTAATGCAAAAATGCCATCTTATTAATTCTATCACAATTGGATAAGAACAGGTTTTGTAGGATAAACTTTATTTTCAGCAAATGTCCCAAAGTTAAACAGATGTCTAAATTCTGCACCATATATGGTATAACAGGTCATTAATCTTTTAAATTAGTTTTCACTCTATAAATATAATATTATATGCACCAGATACTTAAATACATTATACATATATATACAGAGAAATTACAGAGATAACTCACTTTAATATTAATATATTGTTTCAAGCTACCTAGGAATTAGTAGATAGAGCTGCATCATTTACTCTCCCATGTTATATTTATAAGATTTTTTTTTTCAGCTGTGATAGATATGCAATTACTGGTATTTAAAGTGTTTCATTTTACTGGTTTAAAAGACAAAATATCGAACAAGAAGAATATCTTTATAGGGACTACTATATTATAGGGACTAACCCTTGGTTTGTCTCATGAGATAGATGAATGCAAAGGCCTTGGCAAAGACAAAATATTCTTGCTTCTGTTTTAGCGTGCTAAACTGAACCGGGGAACGTTTATTGAGATTGGACTTCAATTAAATGCATTGTTAAATTATTGGATTATAGTTTTGTCCTGAGCCAGGTAACACACTTCCACACAATTTCTAGGTACATTTAAGAGGATAGCAGGAGGTCAGGACCATTCAGAATAAGAGCTTAGATTATCCTCCTTCTCCTCCTCAGAAATTCGGAGGATGAGGGAGTTTAATAGTATAAACAATGGGACTTTTCTTTTAGTATCTGGCCTCAGTGCCAGAGTACAGTCCAGGTCCCGTTCAATTTACCAGTATATGTGTCGATAATAAAGGGTTCCTACAAAAAATGTGAGTGAACCTTTGCAATACAGAGATAATAGTGGCCATTTTAAGTCTGATCAAAGGTCCAGCAAGCACAGTAGCTCTTTTGCAAGGGATAAATATAGCAATGGGGAAGGTGTACAGCAACCAGATGAGGTATTTCGTGAGCCAACAGTGCTTTGGTTTTGTCTAAGCCTGAACTGTTTTTTTTTTTTTTTCCCCAGATTTTCCCCAGTCCCTTTTTGAGTCCATGTCAGTTTTTAATAGCCTCAATGTCTTCTGCCACAATGTCGTCAGAGAGGAGGTCATTAGAGATGAAAAAACCACAAGTGGTTTCTTGTTATATCCCACAGCCTCTGGTCTAGAAGGAACCACAGGTAATACTTTTTCTGTCCTAAATGGTGTAGCCATCTAACTGAGTCAAACAGAGTACTGACACCTATGATCACAGATTTGGTACTAACTCTGGAGAATCTCAGGGCTGGAGACTGTTAGGATTTCTTTGTCTGAACCTGTTAAAGGCTTGTCTGGTTATTTTTTTTTTAGCTTGTTTAGCTATGAGAGCAGTTGTAAAATGCCCAGGTGACTATTACCTATGTAAATACATATAAATTAAAATAATAATAAAACAAATAATAAAATAAAATAAAAATATAACATACAATGAGTTAGCTATATATAAATGTAATATCAGTATGTTAAAATATATATTTTTAAAATTTAGGCTTTTACAAAAAAAAAAAACAAATTTTAGGCTTTTACAAAATAATGTGTTATGATGTAACACATTTTTGCTACATTTCTGTTAGAAATATTCAGAGACAACAAGTTACTGTTCTACGCAAAATGACTCAAAAGCAATGTTGTGGTGTAGAAAAAGAAGAGCATGGCATGATAATAGAGGACAGAAAAAATGTCCTCTAAAAAAACAAGATGGCACCACAGGCCCCAGGCCTACAAACAGCTCAGCAGAAATCAGTTACTGAGCACCAAAAAAATGTAATTTCTGGATCTGCAAACCTGATTTTATCAGTAAGGGAACAAACTAGTTTCCAACATACATAAAAGGCGCCATATATTGTACATAGACGTGTACAGTATATTGTGTATGCAGCGCAGTGAAGAAAGAACAAGGTTGTGGTAGAATATCTTAAAATAGCCTCAAGTAGATGCTCAAATGTAGAGTCATTGATGACTCTTGTCATCAATGTCATACCCCTCCCAGGGAAGGCTGGGTCACTGATGGTTTACAGTAAGCCCTTTGACTAGATTTTTAAGTTTTTAATTATCCTAACAATAAATCTGTCACTTTGCATGTAAGGTATGTTTATATGACCTAGGTAAACTGAGGAAGTTATAATGCTTTTAAGTTTTAAGTGCCACTCACAATTTTATTCACATCTATCATATTCCCTTTCAGATCTTCTCTTCTCCAGGCTGCACAGTGTCAGGACCTTACTTTTCCTCATGTGAATGTTGCTTCATGATAATCTCTCTGGTCAGCTTTCTGTAAAATTTCTTTACTTGTATTACACCTTTTTTATTTGGGTGTGCAAAAGGATCAGGGCTGTAGACTGAATATAATTAGCGGTATGACATCAATTTGTACTTGATTATAAGGATTCTGTTTGCTGAGTTTTGTTCCCTATGATAAAGCAGGACCATCTCCATACTGTCTATCCTCTGTCTCTAGACTTATCAAAAGATGCAAGGTGCAGCCCTTGCTTATCTCCTGTTTCTAAAAATTGAGACTTCCAAGTTATTTAAGATTTTTACAAAAGATCAGAACTTCAGGATCTCTGTGACAGGAAGAGAACAACAACAACAAAAAAATGACAGGGAGAAATTTGTTATGTGAAAATAGCAAAATGATTCTGTGCCAGCCTGACTTGATGGAAAGTAATAAATCTGTAATGATTCCCGTAATAAATCTGATGATCTTGTAGTCTCAAATATGTGAGCAACGAGACACCCTAGTGATTTCTCAAAAAAAAACTATGATGACAAATGTATTGTTCAACATCTTTTTTCTACCTGAGGCTATTCTTACATGCTTCAGAAGTCAATGAAGTGCCCATCACCCTGAGAAGCCTCTTCATGAAGTAATAGAGAAAAGAAAAATTTTCCTCACATGGCTGTTGCTTCATAGCACGGCGTAAATATGTATGTTGAAAAAAATCAGAAAACTCTTTCAAGACTATTAGAAATCACAGAATCACAGAATGGTTGATGTTGGAAGAGACCTCTAGAGATCATCTAGTCCAACCCCCTGCTCCAGCAGGGACACCTAGAGCACGTGTTACAGGGCAGCATCCAGGAGGGTTTTGAAGATCTCCAAATCACTCTTTACCCTCACCCTACTCCCTCTCAGTAGGTATTCAGGGGAATACATGGCAAGATCACTTACAGTTTGACTTTGTATGCCTTTTACATACCAAAATACTGCTTAAGACAAACATTATGAATAGTTAAAACAATTCAAACATAATTAAAACAAGAAAAATCAAACAGCACTACTTTGGAGTGGGCCTACACACTTTGCTTCCTTTCTGAGATGAACTTATAGAATTCCATAAACTGATGGAATGAGAGAGTTGAATAGAGAAAAATACACTGAAAAGCAGTGGGAGGAAAACAAGAGGGAGTAAAGACGGAGGTAAAGGCACAAAGGTGGGGGCCTGCTCACAGGAAAAACCATGTTTATACAGAACTTGAGGAGAGACATCTGGATGGTAGTGACAGAAATGACCTTGCTACGAAGTAGGGACAGCAACAGCTCTCAAATACTGCAGGAGATGTCCTAAAAAAGGACCATGTTTTCCTTCCAATTGCATAACTCACAATAATTCTACCTCCTTTTAATAATATTTCACAAAAATATTGAAAAAGTCTTGGGGAAATGTAAAGCAAATTAAGGACATTTTTTGTACCCTCTAAGACTTTCAAGAACCTGATTCTGATAATTTTATCACTCCTAACCTGCCTTTTTAACCTCCCTTTACCCTCAGTCCTACTCCCCCTCTTTATCTTCAGTTCTACTCCCCCCATTTACCCTCCCTCCTACTCCCTTTGTTTACCCTCAGCCCCACTCCCCCTCTTTACCATCAATCCTACTCCCACTATTTACCTTCAGTTCTACTACCCCTCTTTATCCTCAGTCCTACTCCCTCTGTTTACCCTCAGACCTACTCCCCCTGTTTACCCTCAGTCCTACTCCCCCTTTTGAGAGAATTGCTCGAGTAAGGGGAATTTAGAGAAAAACTAGGGCCTAACAGAAGTTCTGGCATTACAGAGGCTTGCTTGAGGTTAGAGACAGTTACCGCTTCCAGGATGGTTGGTATAGGCGGATCTACTTCTCCACCATTCCGTGGGCAACACAATCTCCCTTCCTAGCACATACTAATAAGAGTAAATAAAGAGTGGAGCAGAATGGAGACACCATGGCCAAACTTTGTTGGCTTCCCTGTGGAGTTGGTAATCTCATGGTACCATGCAGACAATGAGTGAATGGAGGGTGGAGTGAAGACACCGTGGCCAAACTCTGTTGTACTCCCTGCACAGGTGGCAACCTGGTTGTTCCATACAGCTGATAAGCCACATTGTATGGTAAGATGTCTGGTGCTGGGTCAACAATAGTGGCAGATCAGTCACTTGCAATGGACTTTACTGAAACCTCTCCTCATTCTAATCTCATTATAATACCAATACACAACCCCATACCAGAAGTTTCCTGCTTGAAAGGAATGACCACTCCTCACTGAGCATGCTCTCTAGATTTTCAGTTCACTGAAGAGACTTTTTAAACCAATCAATAACAAAAGTAAGTATGACTAGAGTCACTCAAGCTCCACCTAAATGTAAAGGAAAATATATAAAAGGTGAACTAAGGAGGAATATAGTAGGAAGAAGGAAAGGAGAAAGGAGGAAGAGGAACTAAGGAAGAAGGAAGAGGAGAGAGGGAAAACTCAGCTTTAGCTTTGGATCAGTCAATGGGCATGGCATGGCATGTCTGACCTGGGGTCCTAATTCTCCAGTTTTAGCTTTGGCCTCATTTAACTTTGACCTAGTGACTTGCGTAAGGTTAACCCCCTCCAGTTTGAAAGTTTGGGCCTTTTGGTAATCACAGGAGTCTTTTTAAAACAGGGATTTTTTTTTTTTTTAATATTGACTCAGCACCACTGATATCAGAAAAATTAAGAGACCTCTTGGGAACTGACTGCTGGCTACTGTGGGTGGGTGCAATGTGGTGCCAGTTAGCTCTTTTCCGAGCATCTTTCATGGCGTGGCCCTTATTGGGGTGGTCCAGGCTGCACAGAGCTTGTGGTGCTTGTCACATTTTAGAGAATTGCTACTGCCCAGAAAAGATGTGAAATACGAAGAGGGAAGGGAAGGGAGATGTGCAGGCCATGAGAATAGGGATCTTTCCATTTTGATCGCATGTGCATCAGTTCCCTTTTCGAATTTATTTTTGTGAGCTGGTATTTTAGATGTATGAATAAGAGTATCAGTAGGAGAAAACCCCATGAGAAGAACAGAGCGGCTTGAGGAAGAGGGTGAGCAAGAAGGAAGCTTTCAAAAGTCATCCTAGTAAATTAAGTCCAGACGAAAAACAGTATGAGAGTGACATTAACACTGGTTCTGTGTCTTTCCATAGAATCCTTTAAAATGTACAGAGATCCTGTACTTCAGCTGAATTAAAATAAAATGCATGCTATTTGCAATTTATCTACATCATTCCTTTCAGCGTGTCACCAAATTGCATTTGTCTCTTGTGCAACAACACTGAGTTGTTAATTCATCCTCAAATTCATGAACTGTATCTTCACTTGAATTCTGTTCACATTTTACTATATTTTTTGAATTGTTCACACCTGCAGATTGTAGAAGTTTACGCCTAGCTATAAATGAGAATTGTTAAGTGTTAGTGAGAAGCTATAAATGAGAAATGCTACACCACTAATGATTAAAAAACTTCTACTCATTTTCTGTCAAAATATATGCATGCTTTATTTCTGTCTATTTAGTTTTGAATTATTATTAGCTTTTACATGACATCATTATTCTCTGTCTCCCTCGTATTTAATCTCTGGTTCTATTTATAACAAGTGGTCATAGCACCTCCCAATCTTCATTTTCTAGCAAAATAAAGAACTTTTACTTCCTTTTATAAAATACTTACCCCATTCTTCTAAGACATTTCTTTACACCTCTAACAATAGTCAAATTCATTAGTATGATATGTATTAGTATTGATAAAGTATATCAATATTTCTTCTTGTAAATCAGAAAATGGGGACACTGGAAATTCTAAATAAATGTGATGATTGTTCATGGGAGTATTTGTTTCTCTTCAGTATATTTAAATATACTTCATCCTTCTAAATTTTGCTGTCTCATGCTTTTTAGTCTAAAAATATATGCTTATCTGCCTTTAAGCTATATTTCAATCTTTTCTTTTGTAAACTGTCTTGAAACTGAAGGTTCAGATAAATGTGCTATCAAAATGCCCCTATAACATGATGGATCTCTTTGCACTTTATCCTTATTTGGAAAAGAAGAATTGAGTAAATACCACATTTCTAAAAAAAAAAAAAAAAAAAAAAAAAAAAAAAAAAAAGAAAAAGAAAAAAAAAAAAAAACCTATTCCTTATTCCCAGGCTATTCTTACTAGTTTGCCCTTCTCCTCTCTTCTATCTTCTCCTATCTACTCCTGTCGTGCTTTCACAAATATATAGAACCCGAGAGTCTGACAGTTATTCTAAAATGTTGGCCTAAGGGTGGGAAGCTACATCATCTGGGTGAACATCTCTAATTTTCCAAAAGCCAAGGCATTTATTTTGGACAGTAACTTCTATCAGCATTACGATTGTTTTTTTCTTATTTAGGGTTTTCAGAATACTGAGTGGTAACAGTGGCTGCTTGTAATACATATTCATGCTTATGAAAGGATTAAAATAAGTACAATATTGTGCTTTAAGACAAATACTAAAGGCCGATGCAGAGCCTGGTTTCCCAGAAGGGGCCATAGAGGACATTTTGCCACAGACTCAAAGTTCCAGATGGAATGTCCTGCAGTGCTGAGATCCTGAGCAGAGGACTTGTGATATGCCTTGAGGACAGTCAACACATTCCCATGAAATCAGAATTTTTTTTTTCTGACTAGGTTGTCAGAATGGTTTGGGGAGAAAGGAGAGAAGATCTGGCATCATATATTCTCTTTGCATATTCCCATCTCCTTTTTTGGGTAATATTTGAGAGCATATGCATTTCATGTATGAACATTTCATGTCCACCTAAAAGTCTACTGTGTTGCCTAAATGACTACAAAGTATACACAAGAATTTTAATCCTTTCATGAGCAAGTTATCCATGTGAAGTATGGTCATAAAACTGTAAAATAAGTGGGAATATGAATTAAGATAAATGTCTTTCTAACTGATGATATAAGAATTTCTGAGTAGCTATTAGAGGGGAAAGTGTAGGGTCCATGCTTAATCATCTTCCTCAGTTTATGAAAAAAAAGGTGGGTGGGGGAGAGGAAGAAAAGGGACAATGTCACATGACAGCATTTTTTTTCTTTTTTAGTGTAATATTTGTAAAATATGATGTGCCATAGGATCAATACATTGAGAAAATACCAACACTGCCTGGTACAGCAGTGGTGGCACAGACATTTCTTTACATTTCCATAGGAGTAGAAAAATAATGTTTCATATAGGAGTAGTTATCAATTTCATCTTTTTCAGATAAAACACATATTTCTTTACACGAGTCATAGAACACCATATTATTAGCTACAATAATATGGTTTTCTGCTCCTTAATTCCATTTTTTTAAGTGGCTCTACAATGAGCTATTTCCTTATCTTAAGATGATACTCTTCACTATTTTTCTTTTAAGTAATGAATTGCATGGTTTACACATGGGGAAATTTAGCATCAGTTAGTACTGATCCATATTATCTATATTTTATAGCAAGAATCTGGAGATAATAATTTAACATGATAATATAACAGGAAATCAGTGCTTGATCTCACTGTGAATATTTGAAATAGGATTTGTAATTACCATTTCCTTTGGGACACTAAAATAGTAAAGCTATGCTAGTTACACAAGACCATTCTCATGATGCTATTATGCATAAACATTGTGGTGATTTTACATCTGCACTCAAATTTCATATTTCTAGTACCAATACCAAAGTCACCCCTGCCTCACATGGCATGACCAGCGGTGTTACAATGCAGGTACCATAGCTGGATTTGCAGGACTCTGCTCTCCAAAATTCCTTAATGCTCCCTGTAGCTGCCTGTGATATTCGGCATTTCTCACTGAACTCCCCTTAACCACTCGTGAGATTCAGCTCTCCCTCACATCACTACCTGTAGCTTTTCTCAGCTTCCCATGTTGTTAGCTGGCACATCCATCAATCATCTCCTGTGTAATCTCCAGGAATTTCCCCTGTCCTGTTCACAGCTATTAGCCACATTTGCCCAAAACCCTAACACAGATATACACATTCAGGTATCAAGGAAAAGAACATGTATTGTATTGCAGAATTGTATTTTTTAAAATATGCATTTCTACTTTAAAAAAAAAAATCCAACATCAAATATCTACACTGACCTAATATGTAAGAACTGAATTGAATTCTTCAGGGAAGTTCTTTGAATGTTCACATTTGTTTTGTTTTGTTTTGTTTTGTTTTATTTTATTTTATTTTAATTTTCACCTTTCTTTTTCTTTTAATACACACAGGGACTAGTTTTGTCTCATGTAGGTAGCACATGCCTCATCTCAGGTAGTAGATGTTTCATCTACTCTAAATGTAGCAAAGTGTCTTTGTCTACAGCAGAGTAGCTCTTCCATTTTGCCAGCTAAAATTGAGAGCTCTTTTATTGTTTTGCAATGGATGAATTGAGTGATGAAGTTTCCAAAGGCATACAGCTTTCATTGCTCGGTCAAACAAAATTCCTAATGGGTTCAAAGTGTAAAGTATGCAAAAATGCATGACTGTTTTTGAAATTTATAATTAACATATTGCAGAAATGATAAAGAGATACAACAGCAATATATATGGAAAATAAATGTGCATATTTTTTACATGCTAACAATTGAAGGAGGAAATATGGTATTTTTTGTGATTCTTTCTCTGAATATTCTGCATGAGATATATGTATTTTTTCAGGAAGCTGAAAAAATATGAAAATGGGGATCCAATAATATTTTCTGTGACAAAAAAATCAAAAGATTTTAGCAACAGTATGTTCTTATCTTACAGGAATGTTGAACACATAAATCCATTAATTTTAATAAAGCAATTCTGAACCATAAGTCTCACATTAACTTGAAAAAAAGCACAAAAATCCCTTAGCTCTAATTAACTTTACATAGAAGTGTTAGCGATACTGAGTCTACATTATAGTTTGACCTTCAAGAGATCTGTTTTATTTTATAGAGCTTCATTTATTGCCTTCAGATAATTCCAGTGTCTGCTGTTCCTTATGATGAACTTGTTTATCTCCAGCCCTGTGTCAGTCAGTTTCTTTTCAGTCCAGCAAGGCACACCTCATCATGCGAGTTTGCTTATTAATGGAAATTGCAAAATTACTATCACTCATACATTGCATACACCCCTTTCCTTCCCTCTGATTCATATTCTAGAAAGTTCAAGGTATTTCTCACTTTCTGCACATTGTTTTATATTCATTTTTTCTTCTTTATATTCTGGTTTTCTGCTAATTTTATTTTCACTTCTATTTCTTTAAAAAAAAATCATTCTTTTTCTTCCAAAAAAATCTCTGCACAAACATACTATTATATATATACATTTATCTGAAAAATACTTTCTCAGTTATTTGAAGAACATAAACATAACAAAGGAACGCATTTCCTAATCAATTTCTGAAATAAAATTTTAGATGTTCACATGTACACTCAAATGCTCATAAAAGCATTCATTCTCAGCAAACAGTATTTTGCATGGAAAATCTACTGATGTAGTGGAAATATGTTTTATAATATAACCTTACTACCAGTGTCACTAGTATTTTCTATTATATTCTAGGAAAACAACTTCTTTAAGGTTTATTCTCAGTTACTGTTATTCTCTGTGCTGTAACTGTGAATCAGATGTGGATAGAAACAATTTATTCTTCCACAAGGGGATTTTGATCTTTCTCAGTTTGGGTGGAAAGAAAGGAAACAACAAGCAATGCAGCTTCTTAAGATCATATGTTCTTTTTTGGTCCTCTATTCTGTGGGAATCCTCTGCATAAAACACACAGTAAGATATTCCTGTGTTATTTTTTGCTTCCCATACTAAGCTTAAAATGAAAATTAACTGCTTAAGAAAATGCATATCATTCTTCATTTCAATCATGTTCAGTGATGAAAATGTAAAATTACTGCTTATAAAGTGTTCCAATGATTTATGACTTTCTAGTTGAAACAGGTAGAAACTTTTTCTGTAGCTTAGCTGCCATTTAAAGCCTTTTTCATTTCATCCAGGACAGTTGAACTAAGAATATCCTGTTTTAACATACCTATTAAGTGATCAAGACACCTTGTTCTCCCCTCATCATTCTGATCCACAGTAAGATAAAAAAGAAAATTCCTTAAATCTTTCACTGTAAAGCATGTTTATAAGCATTTAACTATGATTTAGTCTCTACTCTGAATCTCTCTCATGTATTGAACACCCTGAAGTAATGTGAGAAAGGAAGATAGTTTTCCTTACAATGTTTTGGTTAACTGTATGAACTATTAAATTCACAGTGATCTCCTCTAGTAGAAGAGGCTCAAACATCAGACTACCAGGCATAAACTCATTTCTATACAGAGCATAAAGTGATTTTTGCTTTGCTGAATGCATAGCACAACTGCCTAGATAAATTAGTAAAGTTGCTGCATGAATTGGCTCTGTGAATCACACCATAACACTGTCAAAGACAGGATATTTGTGTTAATGGTCTAATAATCTGCTGGAGTGAGGCACACTGTATGAGCTAAAGCCTGTACTGATTTACATCCTGTGCTGCATCATAGATATCAATAAATGTTTTGTATCATCAGTTCCAGTTAGAATAAGTCCCCTTTAAAATAGTATTAATAGTTAATAGATATTTATAGATAAATTAATTCCTAATCTTGCGGGGAAGTTTATCCTACCTGATAATTTCAAACTATCTTTTCAATTTGTTTTCCATTATACTCTACTCCATAAGGACATAAGCTAAAAATGTACTTGTCATTACATAAGGCTTGCTTTTGATCAGAAAAACTATCAGTTTTGAATTATTTTACTCCTTATTCAAAAAAAGTATTTTAAGTAAATTCCCCCCACTAGAACAAAGTAGATCATGGGGACTGGAGATAACACTCTCTTAAAAATGGGTCAAAAAGGAATCTCATTAAGTTCAACAAGGGAACTGCAGAGTCCTGCACCTGCAGAGAAATAACCCCATGCACTAGAACAAGTGATCAGCTGGAGAACAGCTCTGCAAAAGAGGTCCTGAGGCACTGATGGGCCAGTTGACCATAAGGCAGGACTGGTCCCATGTGGAAAAGAGGGAAAATGATATCCTGAACCCCAGGGATCAGTACTGGGCCCAGTACTGTCCAACTTGATCATCAATGACTTCGATGAGGGGACAGAGTGTACCTTGAGCAAGTTTGCAGATCTCACCAAGCTGAGTGGAGTGGCCGACACTCCAGAGGGTTTTGCTGCCATTCAGAGGGGCCTGGACAGCTTGGAGAGTTGAGCAGAGAGGAACCTCATGAGGTTCAACAAGAACAAGTGCAGGGTCCTGCACCTGGGGAGGAATAACCCCAGGCACCAGCACAGATTAGTGGTTGACCTGCTGGAAAGCAGCTCTGCAGAGAGGGATTTGGGAGTCCTGGCTGACAACAAGTTAACCATGAGTCAGCAATGTGCCCTGGTGGCCAAGAAGGCCAGTGGGATCTTGGCCTGCATCAGGAGGAGCGTTGCCAGCAGGTTGACGGAGGTGATCCTGCCCCTCTCCTCAGCTCTGATGAGACCACATCTGGAGTATTGCGTGCAGTTCTGGGCTTCCCAGTACAAGAGGGACGTGGAACTTCTAGAGATGGTCCAGCGTAGAGCAATGGAGATGATTAAGGGACTGGAGCATCTGTCTTATGAGGAAACACTAAGCGAGCTGGGCCTGTTTAGGAGGTCTGATCAATATGTGTAAGTACCTGAGGGGAGAATGTAGGGCGAAACTCTTCTCGGTGGTGGCCAGTGATAGGACAAGGGCTAATGGGTACAAACTGAAACACAGGAGGTTCCATCTCTGTGTGAGGGAGAACTTCTTTACTGTGAGAGTGACAGAGCCCTGGAACAGGCTGCCCAGAGAGGTTGTGGAGTCTCCTCTGGAGATCTTCAAAATCTGCCTGGATGCCACCCTGTGTCACGTGTTCTAGGTGTTCCTGCTAAAGCAGGGGGTTGGACTAGATGATCTTTAGAGGTCCCAGTCTTAACCATTCTGTTATTCTGTGATGTGAAAATAAAAGTTTGATGGTGCAATATTTCTAAAAAAGGATCACTATCCCACCATTTTTTTTTCCTAGACAGCTAAACATTTTCTAAAAGGGTGATGGCAACCTTTCCTCCATTCTTTAATTGTTTAAAACATTTATATTACACATGAAAACTAGATATGGTGAAACTAGTAATTTGTAACTAGGAAGACAATCCTATTAGATAATTTTTGATAGTTTTATAAATCTTCCAACTAGCATTAAGTATTATCTCAGTTGCAGGTTTCAGATAAAAATGTATCCTTTATTTCACTTTCTCTTTTGTTTTTTTTCTTATTTTACTATTTTGTTCTTTTCCATTTAAAAAGCCCTGGTACAAATTGTCCAAATCTGTATCTTTGAAGCTTACCAAATGGTACTGAAATTATCAAGAATGTTCACATGAAACATATTTGCGGCATTGACTCCGCATTATTTTTGAGAAAGTGGAAGGAATAGTTGTTAATTTCCACATTTATCTAAACGGACTAAAGACAACTGAAGATTTAAGATTTTAGATTTTAACAGAATTTTAAATTTTAAAAGATTTCTCTTTTAATGGTCATGCTTTTAAAAGAGAAAACCAACTTCTTTAAGGTTTATTCTCAGTTAGTGACTGCTCTGTCAAAGACTACTCTTTGATTCCAATGTTTAACTAGTTCTTGTTCTTTCTATCATTCTCTATACACAAAGGGGCTTTGTCAGCCCAAAGGTACTATATCTTCCCTTTCTAAAAATAGAAATGCAAGGGGGACATGAAATATAGCAATAGTATTAGTCCCACCATACAATCTTCTGTTAGTAAATTAAGAATCAGATATTATTAGAATATATATATTACACATGCGTTTTTTTTTGAAAAATAGTAATTTGACAGATGTTTTAACATTGAACGATAACTCAGTGATTATTCCACTTTGTTATTGCAAGTAAATCCCGAGCGTCATCACATACATGAACTATGAAAAAAGTCTGAGGCTCACGTAAGTCATCGTAATTTTAAAGGAATGATTTGGAAACTGCTGCTGCTGCTAGTCTCTTAGAATAAGCTGCCATAAGTTTCTGCCATGTTGATGATGTTTTCAAAAATGTTTAGGAAGAAACTAGTGTAAGAAGAGATATTTTGGGGAAACTAAGCCCTTCATTACATAGCCAAAGCAGACACCCTTGACACCTATAAAGTGCATTAAGCAGGTTATAATTAGTGTTTACTAGCTTACAGCACAAATACAAGTGTACTAAATTTATATAAGCAACAATAGCATATAAGTACAGTGTAACACTGTAATGGCCTAGGCAAGCAGCATGTCTAAGCATTTTACGTTAGTGAATGTGACCACCAAAGGGACAAAGGCGTGTAGTTGCACACAGGAAGAATCCAAGTGATAAGGATGCACCAGACAAAGGCACAAGGCACTGCATAGAGGCAGGAGGTTCTGTCAAACACTCATAAAAGATGACTAGGAAAAATAAACAAATAACAGGAGAGGGTTCATTTGAGAGGTGAACAAGAAAAAGTAAATATAAAAAAGAGATCAGGCATAGTTGAAAAAAACTGAAAGAAAGAAACAAGAGAACCTACTTAAATTCTACCTTCCTTTATCAGAGAGGTCTCAGGTGTGAGCACCTTGACCTCCATGATGGGGAAACACCAAGGACCATAACCATCATTGTTGACTGTATAGCATCAACTTTGTGTTATTGCATATTCACAGCTAATGTAGAATATAACTGTTAGGGACTAGTGGCTTGGTCTCTGTCATGGTGACTATTAATAATGTGTAAGAACTGACTGTTGGCACAAAGTCTATTAGTCAATGAATACAGTAAATTTTTATTTCAAGGATTAAGATCAGTCTGATTTATTAGTCTTCTAAACACTTCCATTTCACTGAACTCTATTTCCATAAATGCTATATGCATATATTCAGTTGCAATAATTCTGAAAGATAAGCATTAAAATTATGTTTTCAGTATTCTCAATTACCTTATAGATCACCTAATTCTTACTACTGCTTTCTAATTTGCTCATTTGTCTGTTTCCAAGGGTTCTATTCAGTTGATATTCTAACCTCTGACTAAGAGACAGAATTTTGTATGCAGTGCTTTTTCTGACAATGTTCATATGTTTCTACCACAGTTGCTAAAATATTTAACAGGAAATGCATAGTTTAAATTATGCATAGTTTGAGGCTGTAGGTGAAATAAGGAGATAGGGAAAGTGTTACATTCTCCACGTGACACAGTGCATAAATTATTTATTGACTTTTATTTTAAGACTTGCATTGACAGTAACTGGATTTAGCAATCAGAAGCATAATACTTTCAGTAGGTGCTTTGTTATATCAACAGCATGCATATTTTTGCAATTATCCATCAAATTGCTTCGGCAGGTCCAAGACGCAGCAAAGACTTTCTTTGCCTTGGCTGTGTCTGGCAGCCTGAGATGCAGAGTGCCTGCAGCATATTCAGTGAGTTAAGAGTGTCATCACATTATGTTGCATACAGACAGGTTACCAAGGATTTTGTTGATTCAGATAATATTATAACCCCCAATTAAGAGAGAAAATTTTGTATTCAGTGCTTTTCTGACACCATCAATGAGAGGGTTAAGATATCAAAAATACTAGATATTTCAGAATTCCCACAAGTGGTTCTCAGTTTGACATACATCTAATCCTGACTGAAAGCAGTTTGGAAAAAAAAAAATCCATAAAATCTTTTTGTTTCCTAAAGCTTATGTATATTGATTATTAGCATCTTCATTGAAAGCATTTTTGTTCAAGCTGAATCAGAATCAGAAGAATCTCTTGACATAAATATTAATAAATTAGGTATAAAAAATCTCTTCTGCATATACCTTCAGTGGGACTTCTCTGGTAAATTTTCCCTGTAGGACCAATATAATGTCAGTGACAGTCCAAACTTACCATCTTATACAATATCTTAACTGAATTTGTAGTATAAATTGCAGCCCATTGCAGCCCATACTCTGAGATCTCTTCCAAGGAATACAATCTTTCCTAAAGGCGAAAATTGACAGCTTCAGGAAGAATTGGAATGAAAAAAATGATTGAATAGAAAGTGTACATCACAATGTAGGTTATTATGTAATGACTCAATTTTAATTATGTGCTGAAAGGTTGAACTTAGTCATGTAGGATACCATAACTCAGAATACAAGACTGATCTTTGCTTTACTGTGCTCCAAAAGTGTTTGTTTTGATGAAATATATTACACACATAATTAGACTGTATAAAGTATGAACATATTAAGACTTTTTATATTAATATAGCAAACATATTTAGTGCATAAGAATTATAATAATTCCATAAATATGTAATGATGAATTATGTCTTGCTATAATGTCATACTCCATCCCTAGAGCATTTTTATCTTTATTCTTCTTGTAAGTAGTGCTCAGAATATTTATATAAAGTTCTCAGAAAAAGAGAAAGCACTGTATAAAAAGCCAAGAAGAAATCCAGATCAATCTGATCTGGAATTCTGGATCAATAAATAACAAAAAAAATTTTTGAGTTAGGATTGCTTTACACTGAAAGAATGAAGGTATTAATTAAAATGGTAAAGAAAACAAATTCCTAAAAATGACAGCGTAATCAATCACTGTACCCACACAGTAAGAATTTTAAGAAAAGTACTAAATAAATTAAGGTTAAGCATAAAAATCTCAGAGAGACTTTGTAAATAGTTCTTAAAATGTATGTGCCTGTATATCTTTGATATTTCAAACAAGTTATCCACCAGAAAGATTAACTATTATATTCTGGTGAGGATTGAAAAAATCCATCATAGTGTCATAATTTATTGTATAATTAATGTGGGGATGAACACCACTTCTGACACAGAATATTGTCTTGATGAACATTTAGGGAAGTAGCATTATCAATTAATTAAATTAAATTAATTATTACTTTTTGTATGTGTGTGTGAGACTGAATTGTAAATATCCTATCTTTCCTTTGGCTTGAATGCAACTTAAGTGAGAAAAGTAAATATTTTTTTCCCTGCCATTGATGTCTTTTGTTACAAACCCAGTAAATCTCAATGAGATTTGAGGTTTTACTTACAGTTTCAAAGTTCATTCCAAATAAAAATTTATAGCAAAATACAGGTGTGCCTAACCAACACGAATTGAAGGCACTATTTATTTTAGATTGGACTACAGTCATAGCGCAAAGTCTCAGGTATTTTCCCCATCAGTCTGATGGAGTCTTCTTGATAACAAGAAAGTTGTGCAGAAATAAATCACTATGTATATTTTATTATTGTTATTATTTTTCTGTAGTAAAATTAAACAGATATTTTCAACATTCATAAGCAATAAAACACAATGCCTTAAAAAAAATTGTACGTACATAAATGTGGATAGATATATGAGATGCTCTGGAATATCTCAGACATGGTTATCAGAACCAAAAAAGATCTATTGGACACTTATACACCATTCCAGAGAGGAAAACAGAGTCCAAAAAGACTACTTCACTTAGTTTGTACATATATCCAATTGCTTAAGAATGTTATCTAGTACATTCATTTACAATGCTTTTGGGAAACAAGACATCTGTGCTTGGTTGGAAGATAACAGAACAATACTCTTCTCCACCATCAGCTAGAGTCCACAACAAGCAATTGAACAGAGTCTAGATGACACTGGCTGCATATTTATATGGAACTAAATTCTGTTTCTGCAAGTAGCCATCTAAATTCAGGCTATCCAATCTTACACTGACTCTCATCTCAGGTAACAAAATTTAAACTAAAACTGCACTAAGGAGTTGAAATAGGGATTGCACACAAAGTCGTATTTTCAATCTGGCAGCCCTACTGTTCAAGTTATTGAGTATAGGGAGACACAGTAATATGCATTCCATGTGATAAGAGTTTATAAAATAGTACCATAGGATAGATTATACTCTACATTTGCGTGGATTAAGACCTTGATTTTCCCTCTATAGCTTCACAGCATAACTGCATATACTCTTTGCTGAAATTTTTCAAAGAGACGATATATCTCCACTGTGTTCCTTTACTTAGGTTGCTGATCCAGACACATAATCTGGATATCCATACAGACCTCCCCCATGCCCTTGTGTTTAGTATGACAATGTAAATGATAGACAGTATTCTGCTCTGAAAATACAAACACAAGAATTACAGTCTCTGGAGACTGTTCACCCACATACATTAACACTCTCTCATGGGAAGATGAAGATTCTATTCTGAGTAAGTAACCAGATTAGCCAAGGGTGAATTTGACTAGTGCAATAATTTCATGTCGTATTCTTTCTTTTTTCCTTACCTAAAAACAATATGAATAGCAGAAGCATCAAAAATAAATATTATAATAATTACAAACTCCAGTTAAGCACAATGCAATCAGAAATGAGAAAATAGGATATTACTGGTTTGATGTGAAGGTGCCTGGCAAACATCCTAGCAGGTTATTATGCTCTCTATTTGTAAACAACTTTTGTCACCATAGTCAAGGGGGAACTCTAATTAAAAATAGAAAATATGGTGTGTCACTAAACTGCAAAGATCATACTATTAAATCTTTATTATTATGTGTCATAGTTAGACGGTCTATGATTTTGTCATTACTGAAGGTAATTTATGTCTACTACCTTCTCTACAATACAATGTAAGATATATTGCATAATAAATTGAATTATTTCAATTAATTATAAACAATTACTCTACAAAAACTCTTGACAAGTCAGAGGTGTCACAAAGGTAAGCACAATACAAAGACTTTGGATACATAGCTTATAGGAAGTAATTATATATTTATATATATAAATTGCATTTATGTGTATGTGTGCATGTGTGCATATACTTCATTGCTTTCTTATATTACTCTATAGGTCTCAAGTATCTGATTTTCTGGTATCTGATGAAATAGGCCATTACTCCAAAATTTTCATTATGCTACAGGCCCCAAAAATACTACAACAAAAGACTCAAATGAGAAATATATGACATATGTCATACCCAGTCCCCAGTACACTGAAAATTTAATAGACAGTTCTCAGAGAATCACAAAATTACAGAATCATAGAATGGTTAAGGTTGGAACGGACCTCTAGAGATCATCTAGTCCAACCCCTCTGCATAAGCAGGGACACCTAGAACACGTGGTACAGGGTTGCATCCAGGCAGGTTTGGAAGATCTCCAGAGAAGGAGACTCCACAACCTCTCTGGGCAGCCTGTTCCAGGGCTCTATCACCCTCACAGGAAAGAATTTCTTCCTCATAGAGAGATGGAACTTCATGAGTTTCATTTTGTACTCATTATCCCTTGTCCTGTCATTGGCCACCACCAAGAAGAGCTTGGCCCCATCCTCCCCTACGTTCTCCCCTCAAGTACTTGTACATATGGATCAAACTGCCCCTCAATCTTCTCTTCTCTAGGGTAAACAGGCCCAGCTTGCTTAATGTTTCCTCATAAGACAGACATTTGTTCTTGTTGAACCTCATGAGGTTCCTCTTTGCCCAACTCTCCAACCTGTCTAGGTCCCTCTGAGTAGCAGCACAAGGGCAGTTCTGTTCTAAGATGAAGAAAAAGACTATTGAGCACTTAGAACAGCTGAGAGGAGGGGAAAAAAAAAAAAGATGGGAAAGAAAGAAGCAAGTATGAACAGGAGATGCCACCTCTCAGTATACATGGGAGTCAGGTTAAAATATTTTCTTGTTCAGTAGAGACATACTTTGCAACAGATTGTTCACATATTTTTCATCTCTAGAATAAATTCTGTTAACTACAAAATATAGAAAATGAAAATATCAAGAATTACAAGAAGGAAAGGACAACAGTCACTCAAGCACATCAGTATCAGAAATGCTGTCATACAGCTTAGGCTTCCGACTCCTAACTAAATGATGGCATTTTGTGGCCCTGGATTGAAACTATAAATTGTAACCTTCTGTAAAAGGTAACCTTCTGAAGTGGACTATAACTAAAACCAATTATACAAGGTACTTTTACATTCCCCACTGCTATGTCATGAACATCATCTAAACCTTAATTCGTTTTCTTCACACATCTTTGTGAAAAATCTATGTTGTATTATACCCTCACAGACAATTGATTGTAGCCAGAGTGAGGGACAGGTTGGTTAGGGTCCTGATTTTTAGATTGCTTGTTGTCTAAAATAGTTGACACGCTTATAGTGGATAGCTGAGAAGCAGCAAAATAGATCAGGCACTAACAGAAATATCACTTATTCCTGTCTGTGCCTTTACATGCCCAATTAGCTTTGAAAAACTGGCCTTACATGTCTGGGCAAGTGTAAAACAGGAAGTCTGCAGCAGAGTTTCTAAATATAAGTTTTGTCAGGTTTTCTAAGTATTTGATTAAGTTCCTTAACTTCTAGGAGCTACTTTGCTTTTCAAATAGAAAGTTTTATGTTTCATCTTAGCTTAAGAAAAAAAAATGCATAAAAGCATTAAAAGGTATCATTTGAGGTGTTTTGCACAGATTTATATGAAAGTTTATCTTCATCAGCAGGGAATCAGAAAGGGTAAATTTTCATTTGTAAAGCTGGCATATAGAATTTTCACAAAAATACTATGTGAATGATCTCTGTCCACATTTTCTAAAGATATAGTTTGCTCATCTATTTAACAGAGTAGTTTGTGGTAAATATTGTACTGGGAATACATGGCAAGATTATTTCCTCTACTTACCACCACCAATGAGTGATCATTCTCACACTCTGCTTTTAAACATTACTTTCTTTGGCAGTCTAGCAAACTAAAACACATAAGTAGCCCATTTCACATGCATGTACAGACCTTTCACTCTGCATAGAGCAGAGAATAAACTACTGGTCTATCTGTGTAATTTAACTTAAAGAGTATTGAGGCATAGGAGGCCTAGAATACAAGTTCATCTGATAGAACATGTGTCCCATTAGTGTTTTTGAGCCGGTCTGCCTTTGGACAACTAACTACTTCAATTTATTCCAGATATTTATTCCAAGGTCATTCTTGGTGGTGCAGTGAGCCAAAAATTTAAGCTGCTTTGAAAGAGGTTCTCTGAGATAAAAACAGATTCTACTTTTGAGTCTGAATTATGCTTTTGTCCTCTCATGAAAGTCTAGGGAAAAAACAAAACAAAACAACACAAACAAAAAACCATAAAAGTGGGATGCTCCTGTGGGAGTAAATGAAAACAGAATATTATGTTGCACAGTTGACCATTCTTTACTGGTTGAAAATAGTTGGGAAAGGATCTGACTTCATCCTGTTCTAAATGTTCCTATGTTCTTTGCTTGTTCGTTTTTCCCCCATGATTTCAATTTTGATCAGGTACCAACCAAACAAAGAGACAGACAAAGCAAGTAGTTCTTATTGAATGCATAAGTAAATCCTAGAAACTAAACGCAAAATTATAGTTTATATTAATTTATCTAGTCCACATAATTTTGTTTAGATTTTTTTATATTTTAGCATAGACAGCTGATATTGTCCAATCTTTTACGGAGAACTAATAGTTGTTGTGAGACTTCATGAGCTACCCTAACAGTAACAAGGTAATGTTTTGCAACCCCAGCTGCAGTAAATGTGATATGCTATAAGATCTTATATGGTGATTTGAATTATATGGGATGATCAATCTAGTCAAATTGACCTTGTTGGAAAATTACTTTTATACTAAAATGAATGACAGGTGGAACAAAGCTGAGAATGTTCTGTAGAACTCTTCCTCACATACCTCCGAATTCTATTATGCTACAACAAATGTTCTGTCATTTTTCTTTACACATCATTTTATCTGAATAACCTTCCTCCAGAATCCTTCAATTCTTTTACTGTTATGTCAAAATAACTGCCAAATTCAAGATTTCCTCACCTTCCAAGGAAATGCTTCTATAATAGCAAAATGATGCTGTTGATATGTTGGGTTGTATGCCCAATCCCATATCTGTGATTTGTAAAAATAAATGAACAAATAAACAGCCTGTGTTAACTTGCTATGTAATAAGCTGTTTTCCTTGAGTATGATATGAATTCTGGATGTGTTTTCAGCATATTTTCAGCACTACAAGCTTAAGAGCAATCTCAAACCTGCAACACTGAAAAGATTGACAGTATAAAACACAAGCATATTAAACTACAGGTGTTGAGTCTGCCACAAATACTGATGTAGTATCTAAAACTGCCATTGATGAGTCCTATATATTGACAGCCGAGATTAAAGATTGAAACACAGATACAAGGAGTTCTCTAGAAATGAATCCCTCGGCACCAGAGTATTTGACAGCCCTAATTATCTTGACTGGAAAATGAATGTCTAGGAGCTTATATGGGTTTGCATTTTATACTATAGTTTGTCAAAACTGTTACGTCTTGTTCAACGAGAACTTGAATTTCATTTCTCATAGCAAAGGCTGGCATTGACATTCATAGCATAAATTCAAAAATATTTTTAAAAATCCTATGAATTTTGCATTTTTAATCCTAGAAAAAACAATGAACTGTAGTTAAGCTACAGACGAATTTTGGATGGCCTTATCATGGGGGATTATCTCCAAAGTGGATAATGGATAGTATGGTTTAATACAGAGAATATGAATGTGGATATCACAAATCCTGATTTTTTTTTCCCTGAATTGTCCAGGGACTGGATATTAAAGAAGTCCCTCCATGCCTGGATAATCATATTTATTCACTCTCAAGAGATTTCTGAACTTTAGTTGGCTGTTGTATCTTTGAAAAACAAATGCAAATATGTGTGACACAAAGAATGAATAATATCTTCCATTCTGATTTAGATAAGAATACACAAAAATGACTTTTCCATACAGTCTTCATGCAGGTAGATCTCACACGTTTATAGTGTCAGTATGAGGCCAACAGGAACAGATTCAGTAACAACTTTGTTTTGCAAATATCCATTTTTAATGAACTATTTTGAAAATGAGTAAACAAAAACAGAGTAATTTGGATCAAACTACTCAAAGAGGATATTTTGGTCTTTCATCTATGAATGAGATAGAAAATGATCTTTTCAGCTATTTATAGGTACAAATAACCATCATAAACAAAATAAAATGGCTTTACAAAATAAAATCAATCTTCAGTACACCCCTAAGCATGCTTCCAACTGTGTTCTTTATTTGTATGATGAAGATTCTTGTTAATGATATAGCAAAATTTACAACCTCTATGCAGACAACTTGTTTAGTGGTGTTCTCTCCTGGATTATGCAGGAATCAAATAAATACCCTTCCCTTCTCAAACAAACCAAAAAAAAAGGGGAAAAAAAGGACTGCTTTAAAACACTTCTCTATTTTTTCTCTTCAAAACAACTCTTTTCTTTGTTTCTTTAATAGAGTATTAGTATTATCCAAAGTGTTCCTGATGCAGCATCAAAAACAGAAAGAAATATGCCTAATATCTTGTAAATGAAAAAATGCAATAAATGGCATTTTTTTTTATGACAGAGAGGTATAAATTATAATACAAAAACATTGTTCATTAGAATTAAAGAGACACTATGTAAGACTGGTAACAAATGGTGACATTAAGGAAAGGGTAAAGTGATGAAATTGTGCTTCAGAACCAGTTTATTTTCTCACTCTTTCATATTTTCAATGTTCTGTTTGGCATTCAAGACAAAAATGAAGAACATAGTAGAAAAATAGAAAAATAAAAATGAGAATATAGCTGTTTCTCTCAGATGAAATCTTATTATTAAAAATACTTTATTAAAATTGATTAATTAGGAGAAGGAGTAAGGAGTAGACAGTAGTCAGGTTATCATAGACAAGATTTATATTAAAAAAAAGCTGAAGAAAGCAAGAAATTTATTCAAATTAGCTATGTTTCATGCTTAGGTTTTCAGGTTTTGTTTTTCTGGCCCTTCTCAGGTTATCATAGACAAGATTTATATTTAAAAAAAAGCTGAAGAAAGCAATAAATTTATTCAAATTAGCTATGTTGCATGCTTAGGTTTTCAGGTTTTGCTTTTCTCGTCTTTTTTTTCTTTCTGCAACTACTATGTTGCTTTGTCATGAAAAAAAAAAAAAAAGCTTAAGTCAGTCAGTCATAATTGATTTTGTATATAAACAGCTAACAAATCTAAGGGATCAATTAGCTGTCTCACTTGTACTCACTTTAAGCAGTACAGGTGTTATTGTTGTTCAATTATTGATATTAAATTGGCAGATAACTATCTGAGATAGTTATCTGAGATAACTATCTGAGACTTCTGAGTAAAAAAGTAGAAAAAATGTGGGAATGTTAAAAACCTGGAATCTCTAGATCTGTTGCAGAGAAGTCTTTTTTCCCCGCTCTAATCACAGTCTGTTGCCCACATGGATGCCCACTAAGGGACAACTAATTTGGGTCTAGAGATCCTTTAGGCAAAACCCATAATAACTTAATCACAGAACGGTTGAGGTGGAAAGGAACCTCTGCGATCACCTGGTCCAATGGCCCTGCGCACAGCAGGATCGGCTAAAGGAGCTTGCTGAGGACACTGCCAACACAGGCTTTTAATATTGCCAAGGATGGGAATAGTCAGTCTGCCCAGAAAACTTGTGCTGGTGTTTAAACACCTACAGAAAAAAAAAAAAAAAAAAAAAAGGTTCTTATGCATAAATGGAATTTCCTGTATTTCAGTTTGTGCACATTTCCTCTTTTCAGTTCTGTTTTGAAAAGAGTTATCATGTTATAATTTATTGTAGGATAAAAAATATTAAATAGCATTTTTAATTGCTGTGCTTACATTGATGGCAAAAATGGTTTGTATACAAATATGGTTTGTATTGAGTATGATTAGAAAACAAAAAGACTGTGGTGATCTCTGCCTTACATACTTCTATTCAAAAAGGGCAGATGGACACTTCAGACGTGAGAAGGTCCCTAGGG
>NW_010578916.1:18145-30441 GCF_000705375.1 Tinamus guttatus | reverse complement strand
GAACACTGAAAACAAGAGATACAAACTAGTCCTGAGCACCTTCAGTAACGTACACGGCTCTTCACTAGCTGCACAGATCGCTCTTGAATTTTTGGAAGAGGCTGGATCTTCACTTTTCTGGTCTCCAGCCTGTGAACGTGTGGACGCTTTCAGCTCAGAATAATTCAGTAACCTGTGTTGGTTACACTGTGCTGATTGGTTTTGTGTTTTGGTTTTGTTCTTTCTTTATCCTATTGCAAATAATTAATGCTCATTCTTTTCGCTAGTAATTGAAATATTAACTTTCCATACTGCAGTTTAATTTAATATCATTTTTTTTATTATCACTTAAAATTGCATTTTCTTTTATCCCATTAATGGGACACTCATCCCTGATGAGGCCACATCTGGAGTACTGTGTCCAGTTCTGGGCTCCCCAGTACAAGGGGGATGTGGAGCTACTGGACAGAGTCCAGTGGAGGGCTACGAGGATGATACTGGAACATCTGCCCTATGAGGAAAGACTGAGAGAGCTGGGCCTGTTCAGGCTGAAGAAGAGAAGGCTGAGAGGGGACCTGGTCAGTATCTGTAAATACCCTAACGGAGGGAGTAAGGAGGGTGGTGCTGGCCTCTTTTCACTGGTGGCTACTGACAGAACTAGAGGAAACGGCCACAAACTGAAGCATCAAAAGTTCCACATGAACTTAAGGAAAAAATTCTTAACAGGCTGACAGAGCACTGGAACAGGTTGCCCAGAGAGGTTGTGGAGTCTCCTTCTCTGGAGATCTTCAAAACCCGCTTGGATGCAGTCCTGTGCCACGTGCTCTAGGTGACCCTGCGTGGGCAGAGGGATTGGACTAGATGACCTGTAGAGGTCCTTTCCAGCCTTAAGCATTCTATGATTCTAATGCCTTTATGCATCCTACATTAAACAAATTCTGTTGGCTTTTGTCCACAAAAAAGATGACTAAATTTGAGATTTGTCGACAAGCCGTAGACAAATCTTGTATAACTACAAGTTCAACTTTTTTATCTTATTAAATGACTTACTTACTTACTGTTTTCTTCAAGATTGTTTTGAGCTTGCAGTGGACTTAAACATGCAAAATAGAGTAGCCAAGATTCCCTGTGACACAGCTTGTTTAGTTTTGTAAAGACCTTCATCTAACTTGGGAATACATAATCAAATCCTCTTACAAACAAATAACCAACAAGCAAAGCATCTTTCCAAACTTTGAAGGTTTAACAATTTGTAAAGAAAGATGAAATAAAGTTTGTCCTGCTATTACACTGATTAGTAGTTGCTAATTTTCAAAGTGGTTAGTTAATTTAGGAACTTTCTGTGTTAAAGCTTATCAAAAATGGATGAAAATGGTTCATTCTGCTGCAGGTGTTAGTGCTAGGAATGAAAGTAGACAAATAATTGAGCATATATAAAATTTCTTCAGAAGTGGAAGGAAGACAGAAAACGACCCAGAAAATCCATAATATAAAGAAGATCAAATTGTGTGGATGTTCTAACTTAGGTTGCTAGAAAAAGACTTGTCTTGTTTTGAAAATCTTTCTAACTCTCTTTGTCTTGGTTCTAACAGAGTTTCAATTACTCTCTGAAGACACAGAAAGTTGCTGGTCAAAAGCTTAAAAACATTTCACAGGACAGAGAAGATCTAGAACAGTAAAAATTGCATAAATCCTAATGATTTGGAAGAATCCAGCACAGTTTTAAATTGTGCTTTGTCTTCAAATGCAATTTAAAATACATTTATAATCATGTTTTGATTGACAACTAAGCTCTGTCACATAGAGGTGTACAAATTTAACAGTATGTGAAAACTATTAATGTAGAGCTAATTAATTAAATCACACTGGGAATTCAAAGTAAATGCTCAATTCTAAGGCCTTAGTTTCTTAAACGAATATTATTTTAACTGAAGAAAGGAAACAGTTCTCATTCTTGCAGTTCAATTAGCAGTAACTAAATTTCTTATATTTAATTAAAGATAGTCTAAGATTTAGACAATGATCCATGCTGAAAATGGTTTATTAAATAATAAGAAGGATTAGGAGATGATGGAACATGAAGCATTTCACTTCTAAATTCTTCCTCTGATTAAATGAAAATTATGTTGCAAGTAACTGATACTTAATTCCTGCATGGTTTGCTAAATAACATCTGCAGTGCTAGAGATACCGGGCTAGATATTCAAAGCCATACTGCATAAACTAACTGGACTGTCCCAGAATTAAGTCCTACTTGCCATCTGTTGGAAAAAGTTTGAATCCAACTGCAGAAAGTCTTTAAAAAGAAAGAATTTATGTAAATAGCTGAAGATGCATATAATGAAGATGTAATTTATAAAATGAGCAGTTTTGAAGTTTTCAACATCTTCTTCTATTAACCATGAAATAAACATATTCAAAACAATGCCCTTTTTTTTTTCTGTTTGAACCAAGGAACTAAAGAAAATATATCTACTGCATAACTCTCTGCTCCAAGTTCTATGTATTAGCTACTTGACTACTATTAATTTCCAAGCAACAACAAATAACGTTTTTTAAAAAGAAGACTTAAAAACATATTTTTTCCCACTGAGTATAAACTGTACTGACCTAAGACAATGATAGATGGTGAAATTAGTGTCTGCGTACTCCTACTGTAATTTGCAAGAGCAAAGGCAAAGAAATATCAGAACTCATTATAAATTAAACATTTTTTTTTTTCCTAGCTCCCTGTTCAAGTTGCAACTGGCTAAATTTGGAACAATCTATAAAAATGCATTTATGCAGGAAAAATATTATGTGATGAATTAGGCTCTTACTAGACACTATCTAACTGATTGCAAAACAAGGATGCAATTTCATGCCTTTATAACTAACATTTCCAAATAAAAAGGGTAATTTGAATTTCACACTTGTCAACAGCGATTATATTAGCTAGCTTAGCCTTTTCTTGGGAGAAAAATGTTTTAACGTTGAATGCCTTATTTTGTTAAGGGTCTGTCCTTCTAAAATGGTACCATGTAACTTTTGTTTGGAGGCTCACTTTTGTTTAACAGTTGACCAATCAAAAAGCATTAAAGATTACAATATCAATTTATCGGAAGGTGTATTTGAAGCTGATGGTCTGTCTGGCAAAGCAAGAATAATCTATTAACATTCATTTGTAAGGAAAGAATCTTGAAAATTCACTCATGGCACTTTTTCGGAAATGCTAAATTCAGTTGGACTAGTTGCCACCTCTCAACCTGAGTTAAGGTATTGGAAACTATGTACTGATTATTGTTTTACTTACAGTATTCTATGCATCACTCACTTGAAAATACAGAAAATAAACTTGTACAAATACATATGTGTGCAGAATGGCTCAGTTTTTGATCATTTGCCTAACTAGTCATATCCAGTAAATCTGCAAAACGCCTCACAATTCATTCAGAAAAGAATATTTAAAAAAAAACCAGCTTCCTTAAATGTTTACTAGGTGATAAACAATTCCCCTCAAGTGTTTCAATGATTAATTGGTCTTGTTATTAAAACTGCAGTAACAGTTCTGTTATTTCGTTTAATCTTTGACAAAACAATAAAGTGATATACTGAAATGCATCTTAAATGAATGACAACAATGGCTTTCTGAAGACAGCAAGTCTTCCTAAGAAAAGCTGTAGAAGACTACTTTTTAGAGCAAGTATCTTGAGGTACACGTGCAAGATAAGAAACTGCCTAATAAAAAGGTGGTGTAGATTGTAATCTGTAAGAATTAAACACAGGAAAATTAAATAGTACTGAGCCCCTTGTATTATAGTGTATTCCTACTAGAAGCAGAAATTGAGGGATCTTCAGCTCTTCAGTTTGCAGTTTTTTTGTTTGTTTGTTTGTTTGTTTTGTTTTGTTTTGTTTTTTAGTATCTGTGGCACCCTCTGAGTACCATGTCAAAGTGACTCTCTTGATAAGTTTCACGCAGTCAACCTGAAAGCGTAAAGATTGCAGATTGCTCTTCAGAATGCATAATGCTCTAAAAGTTTAACATGGCATAACCAGACAACCTATTTATAGACTGTTTTTGAGACAAGAATGTGCACAGATGATGAGTAGATCAGATAGATGAACAGATCATCGCTGTAAGCTTTTCTAACAAAGGTTGCATAGCTAACCATAAATTTGTTCCCACTGATCACTGAAGCACTTAGTGGCCAAGTAAAGCCAAAGATTAGTACAGCTTGTGGTTGCTGAATACAGATTTAGGTATCAGTAAGGGAAATGGAGATGGTGGTGATGTTAGTGTTTGAAAGTGTTTAAAAAAAAAGCCTATTTCAAATTTCCAAGCAATTTTTAATTGTTTACTGGACTGTTACTTGTCAGTAACACACACTGCCGTTCACTACTACCTAAGTGAGCATTATCAGTAAATATAAAAACCAATCACTACTTTAAAAACTTATCCTAAGCTTGAGCAGGGGAGATGGACTAGACGATCCCTAGAGGTCCCTTCCAACTGCAACCAGCCTGTGATTCTGTGATGAGTAAGATGAACAAGACTGGAAGCACTGTTGACCCCCTTTCCTTTCTCATCCTCACTGTTTTATACTCTGCCATTTCCAACCCCAGAAGAGAAAGGAGTAAACTCATTTGTTCTGCATATTTCATTTTTAGGATCAGAACTTCCATCAGTTACCTGGGTATTACCTACTCTGCAAGATAGCTTTGTTTCTACCAGGTATATTCAATATTTGTTTATTCTTGTAGATTTTACTTCTTGTATGTTTTCCTATATCCTCCTTTTCCACCTGCCACTTTGGGCTTCAGACTATTAATGGTGCTAAGATGTCACAAAATGCTTGCACATTGTCATCAGTTATGCTATCACTGGGTGCTTTTATCTATATTCAAGTGAAGTAAACACTAATTATATAATTCTTAGTGTGCATCTACTTTGTGGATACAACAGGTTCTGCTCTGCTCTATGGATTCAACTTTCCATTTCCCATCAGACTCTGCTTTGGGCACAGTCTGATGGGAAATGCTAAGTTGCAGACTCCCTGGGTTCTGGGGTTTAAGTGGTCATGTTCTGTTCTTAAATGGTGGTTAAACTGTGAGTCAGAGCTTTGTACTCAAACAGTCTATTATTATGATTGCCATTATGATGTTATGATATTACAAGGACATTAAAATTACCTAAGGGAAAAAAATATATATATTGCATGGCAGGAAGAGCCAATTGTATTTCATTCTGGCACACTAAATCAGTTAAAAATAACATTTGAGATTAATATAGGCGTTACTTTTTGATATTCTCAAAGGTCAGATGCACTTACATGCTTAGTATTTAATAAATCACGTTAATGACAGTTACATTTGTACTACCATCCTACTACCTATACACGAGTCAAGATATCAACTTCTGCCCACCCAAATCAGCATGCTGCTGGGTTGATTCACGCCAATGGTCCTTGAGACTAGACTCAGTCCAAGCCAGATGGACTTGGAAACAGTTATTTTAATCAGTTCCAAAAGGATCAGGGGCTGGGCTACCAGTTAAGCACTGTGGATGATAAGTGCAGGAAAAGAGCCTGGTGAAAGCAGAGCATAGAATACATAACCACTTATACAGTGTTTATTCTCCAATTCAGTCATTTGTTTTTGAAGGCAGGCTTATGGCTCAGGCCCTCTTAGTTTAATGGGATGCTGGGGGAACCCTTCAAACAGTTATTTGATTTCTGTAGCATCAGCTCATACTCGGTCACTGCAACAACCTCAGAAACTGCAAGAACCCCCTTGCATATTCCCCCTTGCTCTCCTCCCTCCACGTCTCACTGTGTACCATTTGCTTTCCCTTATATCAGCTCCTGCTGTTATTATCCAGGCCCTCGGAGGCCAATGCCTGCAGCACTTGGGCTATCCAGCTATCCATCCTTTTCAGGCTTTTTGCCCTTTGACAGCCTCACCCAGGTGCCTGAGAGGCTGCTCAGGACTCTCTCTCTGCCAGCCTTCCACTCAGCACTTTTTTTTTTTTTTTTTCTCCCTCCTCCTCTATTTATCTATTTTTTCCCCTGCAATTTCTACACAGACTTGAATCAGGAAAGTGTCAGCCAGTCACAAGCTGCCCATTGGCAGTTTGACTGCTCCAAGATGGGAGGCGCTTACAACCTGATGGGGTAAAGTAAATGACAAGGTGAACAAAACGGGAAGCCGAAGCACATCCCTTCCTGGCAACTTGGTGTGACACTGTAGCAGCACTTCAGGAACCTCCCTGCCTTCTCCTTCTGCTAGCCAAGTGGGAGTCGCGCTTCTCTGGGAATCCTAACTCAATAGGAGGTCAAAATAATTGCTTTTGGTTTGGGCTTTTTTGTTTTGTCCCGCTTAGTATGATGCTCACAGCTACGTTAATTTGCCTAATTCACTTGTAATCACTCAGCAAAAGCAATGAATATATCTCACATAGATCCACTTCTTTAACTGATACATCAATCACCTTAGCTTACCTAAGTAAACTACCAAATTAAAATGAATTAAGCAAGCTTTAACAGATTTACAGGCTTTGCACCTATTGAATTCCTCTGTCTCCCCTCCCCTTGGCATTGCCCCCGCACTGTTGCTTCCTGGGGACTCAACCCCTCACCCGGGCACTCGCCCCCTCACCCGCTGCCCCACCACCCAAAGGGCCATTGTTCCCCCCCTCTGCTACACAAAGGGCCATTGTTCCCCACAGGGAGGTCGGGATCTGGGGGTCTGTTGGCGGCACTACCCGAGCGAGTGGCAGCTCCTGCCAGGCAGGATCCCGTGACCGTCTCCCACCCCTTCCAACCCGCCCCCAACGGCCCGCAGGAGGTTTTTGGGAGCTCGGGAGCTGTAACCGTGTTTTCCAGCAGCGCGCGTGCAGGAACTTGTGTGTACGGAGCTCGCGTGGTGTTTGCAAACTGTGCTGAAGAATTACCTTGATAAAAATGGAGGTATCATCATGGTCTGTGCGGTTCCTTTCAGCAACCTCAGCACAGGTGGTTTAAGTGAGCACCATTCTATCCTCTGCAGTCTCCCTGCTTAGCATTCTTGGTGCATATTCTGCATCTTTCCATGTGTTCGTCCTACTTTGTAGTCATATGAGACTTTCGAGCAAGATCTTTCTCCTCTGCAGTGTTCATGAGTGAAACTCCCATTTCATTCATGTGTAATCTTTTTGTTTGTTTGTTTGTTTTGTTTTTTCTTTCCCCAGATTTAATAGCAGAAAGCTGCAGTGGGAGCTCGTATTACTTTGATGATTTGCTTTAGTGTGATGCTCAGCCCTGATTTACTAGTGCAATTTGCAATTGTATCATAACTAATTAAAAAAAAAAAAAGGAAAGAAAAAAACCTCATCAAATTAAATGAGCACAGTACATTTTGTGTGGAGGGAACCTTGATGCTTAATTGCATTTCTTCACTCATTTGAATATAATAAGTAATCTGCAATAAATCTTACAGCTAATACTATTAATTTTGATTTTTTTTTTCCCTGATCTGTTTTGCTGGGGGTAGTGAAAGTTGCTGTTACTGCATATTATTGCACTGTCAGGAAGCAATTAGCAAGTTCTATTTTCAGATAAAACATTTTGAGAAATTAAATATGCAATGAATAGCATTTCTCTGCTTACTTTGCTCTGCACTTAACTTGCATCGGTCTGAATTTCCAGGCCAGGGGAGAGTAGAAGATGTCATTTAGTCTTGCTCAAGCCTTCCAGCACTGCCACTTGAATTTGACACATTATGATCTGGATTGGTAAAATCTACTTGGGTGGTTGGGCTTAGAGGGTGGTGTTTAGTGGGTTGTGCTCACCCTGAGGACCAGTGATGAGAGGAGTACTTCGGGGGGCCTGTCTTGCTTAACATCTGTATCAGTGACCTGGAGGAGGTGATGCAGTGCACTAAAGTTTGCAGATGGCATCAAACTGGTGGAGAACAAGTTGTTTTCCTGGAAGACTGCTGCTTGGGAGGACTGGGTTGGAGGAATGGCCTATCACGAGCCTCGTGAAATTTAATAGGGACAAATGCAAAGTCCTGCCTCTGGGAAGGACAGGCCACTGGCAGGGATACAGACTGGGGATTGAGGGGCTGGGGAGCAGCTGTGGGGGGCAGGGCATGGGGGTTGCGGGCAGAATTTGAAGCTGAAGGATCAGGGCTGCTTCAGCTTGGAGAAGACATGACCATGGAGAGACTTGTCTGCAGCACCGGCTGCCTGTGGGAGGTCATTGGGAAGATGAAGTCAGGCTCTTTACAACAGTTTGTGCATGATATGAGAGGCAGCAGACATAAAATTAAGGGAGGTTCAAACCGCGCAAAAGGAGAAACTTTTATCTTCATGAGGACGGTCAGGCAGTTCCCCAGGTTGCCCAGCAAGATTGGGCCATCTTTTTTAAAGACCCACCTGGAAAAAGGTCCTGAACAAGTTGGTTTTCAGAGCTAACCCTGCTTTGAACTGGATCTCTTCCCATACGAATTATCCTGTGAGTGTAATTTTAGTCAGGAAAACAAAGTGGGATGGAAAAATACATGTGTTTCAGTCTCTAATATCTCTAGGCACTGTTCGTAAAGTCTGTAACAGGCTGTGACTGTCATATCTCATTACACTGAGTTTTAGGATACCAAAAAGTAAACAAAATTAAGGGTCAACATTTGTTTCAATTTCTTTCAGCTAAAGACTTCCAATTGCATAAACATAATTTGTTCAATTTGCCTGTGGTCCTTGATCAGTTTGGAGAATTCTAAGTAGAATCTCAGTTATGTTCACTTTTATTCATTTCCATGGTCTTAGTTTAGCAAGAACTCACATGTCAAATAAAACAAGAAAAAATAATAGCAACTAGGCAGTTTCAAAACTTTCAAAAAACTTCAAAAATTATTTTGTTCATCATGCTTTTGTTAGCATTTTTTCTTATGGCAGATCTATAAGAATGCTCCCATCATCTTTAAAATATGTAGTGTTTTTTGTTTCCTCCGTGATCTTAGATATACACTTGCTGTAAGGAGACTTATATGACCATTGACTTAACACTCTTCATTGCGTATTTCTCATTATTTTCGGTAGATCAGTTAGATAGATGATTAAACTATAAGAGACAATTTACATGTTCAGCTCAGCTGTTTCTCAAAGTCAGTAATGGAACTAAGTGGAAAGGACAGATTCTCTTAATTCATCTCATTCTGCTTTCCTTTCTCTCGTATACTGACCATTACTGCTATAGCAACAGCAATCTCGACTTCTGGTATGCCAATAGTCATGGAGCGGGATCTGAATCTAAAGTTTTCTTACTGCTTTGTAATCCTTCCCTAACTTAAAAAAAAAAAAAAAAAAAAAAAGTGGTTGGATTAACGAATCGTGCAAACCATCTTTTAGACTAAAATTTCTCAAAATTGAAATTTGCCTCTCCACCTCATTGTAATCTAGTTTAGTTAGAAATCTGGATTTTTTTTTAGAAGGTTAATACAAAATTGCCAAACTCACTTCTGAATCAATAATACATTTGATGAAGAACACCAGCCACACTACAAAACGTGATATTTCCTTTCATTGTATTTCTGTCCTGCTGTTTGGTGTTTCTTAGATCTTCTTCTTACTTTTCTTCTAATCTATGCAAACACTTTTTGATGTGATAGCTTTTTTTTTCTTCTTCTTCTTTATGGATCTGTTAAAGGGTTATGAAAAAGTCGGATTTTGGTCATGAATCCAAATATCTCCATTAGATAGGAAGAAAATATATGACAGTCACCCAGACCAGTAAAACAATACTTTGTGTTTCAGATAATAGTTAAGATATTTGAAAGGTGTTTTGCTTTGTGTTTTGCACTATGTGTTGTGCACATAATTGTTTGAAATACTTTCTCATGTCTTTAATTGTCACCATTTCACATATTTTCCACAGATACAAGCCAGCCGTATCAAACACTTTCATACAGAACCTTGTGCTTTGTAAGGCAAACCACTTTGGTTGGCTCCATATTTTCTTTGTCTGGAATGAAGTCCGTGGTATCCTGGTAGATCAGACTGGCAGTTTACCTAGTGCAGTATTTTGTCTAGAGCAGTAACGAAAGGAGAGACCAAGAGGAGGAGGCAGATGAGTTTGGCAATTTTCTGCAGCCCATTCCCCCAAATTCCCAAATCCAGAGGATTGCGCAGGGGTTCCTAGAGGGCACATCCTACCTATTCCATCTGGGAACTTAGTGGCATTCATGAATTTGTACGGTTTTATTTTGGACCAGCTGTTACTGTCTGCCTCCATTTGCTGCCTGTGCCAGCAAACACTAGAAGTTCATTACCAATTCTGTAAAGAGGTAGTTTCTTCTATCTGTTTCAGTTAGTTGTCACCTACTGCATTCATGATTTTTTAAAGCGTGACCAGATCCTTCAATTTTCCCCTCTGTAACCTAAGTTCTTCTTATCTTATGGTATCTTTGTAAGAAAGTCGTGCTGGGCTTCATCTCCTAGGTAATTTTAGTTGCTTTTCTCTGTACCTTTCTGACTCTACGATATTGTCCCTGTGATGCAGAGATCAGAAAACTCTGTCGTTTTCCACATCAAGGTTTTATACAGCAGTAAAATGATACCCTCCACAGTATCCTTTCTGCCCTTCCTAGCATTTTGTTAACATTTTTTGTCGGATGTAGCATATACAGCCAATGATTTTAAAGGAGTGATAGCAGTGACTCTGAGATATCCTGACCTGTAAGTGCTAGCATTGATTTAGTGTTGGGTAGGTGCAGTTTAGATAGTACTTCCTTCCTAAATCCATTACCTTTAGATCATGTTTTATAGCTTCAGAGGTATGTGCAGCTATGCTCATTTTAATTTCTAAAATAGTTTATATGCTTTTGGGGGGAAGAAAGTCTTATTTTTTTTTTAATAAGAACTATTACATGCTTTTAGTGTGTCTCTTTCCAAAATCAATTTGTTTTCCTCATTTCCACACTTACATATTTTGTAAAGAGGATTATCCACTTTTATCAAACTGTCTCCCAGTTAGAGTCAAGGAATTCTCATTACATTCTTAAACTTTCGCTGCAAAGGCAGCTTTTTCTTTTCTTTTCTTTTTTTTTTTTTCCTGTGAAGCTCCTCCAAACAAGTGCTCTTTCTTTATTTCATTACATCTAAGAAACCTGCGATCTGTGGCTATTTGCCATCTGTTTTCTCCTTCATCGTCTCCTGGAACAAAATTCTCAATTATGAAATTTGACTTGGAGTTTAAGAAGCCACTATCCTAGAGATAATGTTGAGAAAGAATATTGAATTTTCCTTGTTCTGTAAATAGCATTTCTACCTGGAAGGCTGCCAAGGTGAAAGGAAGAAAATCAAAAGCTAATCACTTAAATCTAATGAGACTTCTACCCTTAGTTTTCTTTTCAATTTTTCTTTTTTTTTTTCTCTCTTTTTTTTTTTTTTTTTCTTCACCGGTGAGCAGGTTATATAGCTGTCTTCAGTGTCTTTTTCTGCATTATACATTTTAATCCCTTACAAAATGTCACAGATATGTTTTCTTTTTTCTGCACATTTGTTAATTTCTTTATACAGCTATGTAAATAGGAGCACAGTTCTACTTTTCAGCTTTAAATAACATTGAACAGATTTTGCATATGAGCAAGAATATGTACTTAACTGTTTAACCACCTATATAATTTCTTTTGTCTCACTGTTCTTTTATTTGTTTATTCCCTGATTCTTTTTTGTTTGTTCATTTAAGGTATATGTATACCAAATTTGGAGTGAACTAACATAACCATATGCATATTACAGTGTCTAGTTGTATAGGAATGATGCTTTCCCAAATAACTAGCAACATGTAAAGTTCATGCATATATGTAAGGTTTTTTTTTTTTTTTTTTTTTTTTTTTTCCTGCAAGCATACCATGCATATATAATTTTTCAGGAAAATATTTCTACTACAGGACCAACTTTAGCAAATCTAGGAATAGGAAGAGTCCCACTTGGTATTTATTCAACAAAATCCTGCTTATTTAAGTCCTATAAATACAACTAGTCTTCATAAAAGCAATAGTTAGTTTAGTTCAGTACATGGTTAGGGTCTTTCAGCACATAAGGCTATGTCTCTTAGGAGAAATGAAAGGCCAAGGTCTGACCTCGTTCCTGCTATCAAAGGCACTAATTTGGTCTCAACCATCCTGCTAAGGGCCAGCTACCTCTACAGAAAAGGGACAGTTGGAGCAGCCCGAAACAGAAATATGGAGCTAAAATGCAAGTGTGACCAGAGCTAGATCTTGAGACTAAGCACTGCTGTGTATGCATCCTGCCAGTTTAGGTATAGTATCTTTCTGGGTTTTGGTCCATGCCAAGCAGTACC
>NW_010578916.1:0-18110 GCF_000705375.1 Tinamus guttatus | reverse complement strand
CTGGTCTCATAGGAGAGGAAGGAGAGAATTTCTCTGTGTGCCAGGCAGCTGTACTGTGCAAACTCTTCTCAGTATTAAGGACTGGACAGAGATCAATACAGACATAGCTTAGTATTCCCCAATGAATTTCCTGGGCGTCACCATTTCTGATAGAGAAAATCCATATATCCTACAAAATCCTAATGCCCTAGAATCAGATAAGCATACCAGAAGTTCCAGAAGAATTTGAAAATCTGGTGTCCTACTGCTTGTTCCTGGCCTGACTGTCTTCTGATAGCATTATTTCAGAAAAGTGAGAATAATAGGCTAGAAAAAATATGTAACTTAGAACAGGTAATATGGGAAAATCCTCATCTGTTTGGTTTTAGGCAAGGCAATATTTTTCTTCACCTTTGTTCTCGCCAAGTGCAAACACTCTCTCAATGTCATTGTTTGAGCTTAAGCTATTCAATGGCAATTTCTTGTTTTAATAATTGTATCTTTAAATCATTGTGGTCTTTTAAATCTATCCTTTTATAAGGCTTTAAAGAACAGTTTGTACAATGCAATCTTAAACAATATTTATGACATTTTAATTAAAAATATAAATTGTATTGAAAATTCTTATTCAGATTACTAACACCACCTGGGAATGTTACAAGTCACTCAACTTATTTTTTTTTCCCTCAGTTGAGGCTCTACCTCATTTCAGCTTTGCCTCACTGTTTTTTTGTTTTGATTTGTTTTAGTCTTTGCATTTAGAAGAGAGAAAGGAGAAAGAGGCTGATAAGCTGATAATTATTAGGGTAATGGTTTTTAAAACCCTCTTTTTTTTTTTTTAGTTCCTAGGTATGTTAATCAAATTGCACTTGCATGATAGTTTTCACAGCTTATGTATTCAAATTCCAGGGTGAGATACGAATTCTTCAAAATTAAAAGGAGTCATTTTTGGCTGATAAGTTGATACTAATTTCAGCTTCAAATTTATTGTGACTTTTTCTGTACGCTTGATCTGTTATTTTCTATGCTGGTATTTCACTCACCTATGTATACAATATGTGTTCCCTATACACAATAATTGTATTTTACTGCCTTAGCCTCAGCCCAAACTTCCACTTCTTTTGAAATCTATTTAAACTTCCATACATCTGTGTCTTCCCTTCTCCCCTACCCTTTCCTGTGTCTTCTTTGCTGTCCTTACGCACCCTTGCCCTATCCTCTCTCCTCCCTCTTCTCTCCTTTTTATAAAAAATAAATTCTGCACTGAGAAGATTGATGAGTGATACTTGTTACCAGGATGAATCTCAGAACTTTTTAGTTGTATATGGTGGAAACTGTTTTATTTTTGTATGCTTTTTATCCAGTGCCAAACCTCAACTGACAGTTTTTAGTTCACTATTATGTTCATGATACATGGTGCAGTTCATCTTTCATCAGATGACCATTCTGATGAAAAAGAAGACAGATCAGAGGGGAGTCCGTTTTCTTTGCTATCCGTTTTGCAAAACTCATCATTAGCCTCCCAAGTTACGGGCACCTAGAAGAAGTCTGAAGTAGTTAAGAGGCTGGGTTCCCATAACAGCCTATGGCAATACAAAACACCGGACTATGATACTGTCACAGTAGGTTAAAATTTCAAGAGTTTAGTGGGCCAATTCCAATTAAATACAATAGCAACTTGTCTAAAATCTAAATAAGTGTTAAGAACATAAATGTCTGAGATAATATCTTGTAACCTGCTGCCCTATCATCTCTACATGTATAGGGAATATAGAGGGAGGCATAAATTAAGCTGAACTATGTTAAGAATGATGTCTAAAACAGGGTTGGAGCTGAAGACTGTTCTCAAGAGCTGCTGCACTTGATAACGTCACTTAACTGTGTTTTAAGTAAGCCCCTTTCTGGCCCAGTGCAGCAAAACAAAAAGTAAGATCCGTCCTTCACAATCTATCAGGTTATTCCAACTGCTTTCAGTTACCTTATGTCCTCGATGAAGTATGTAAATCACTGCCTTGGTGCTGAAATACAGAAGGTGTGTCTGTTCTTGAAAGGCAAATGGCTTATCCTATCTCCGATCACTCACTGTACAACTGGAAAAGAGTAGTGCAGAACAACGCTCAGGCTGGTAGAGGGGTAATTGCAGGAGGCTCACGCTCCTGCCAAGGATTTGTCTGCACTCTGCAGCACCCAGTCATCTTAAAGCTACTGAAAATTAATCTGAGGGCTTGGGGGTTGTTTTCGTCTACCTGTCTGTGCATAATTTTAAAGCAGTAAGGTGCAACTAATCAAATCATCCATTACAGATAATATCCTTATGAATTCAGCAATCAAGGCCACTTTTAAACTACTCTTGAAATTAGCAGTATCAGTAATTTCATTATGCAGACCTAATAAATGCTCTTCAGTAAAAGAATTTTTAGTTAGAGCAGTCAAGTATGTAGCATCATAGCTTAGTGTTAAGAGCACATAATGGAAAAAAATACCTTTTTATCCTGTGAGTGTTTCTGTAGAGAATGTCAACTGAAAATAGGGTACAGAGAAGAAAGATAACAGGAAAAAGATACAGTTTCTGTGTTGTAAAGTTAACTGCTGATACACATTTATGTGTATTATTTATATCATGTAAACAAGTGTATGACATCTGATGATTTAGAGGTGGGTGCCAACCGTGTTCCAGTCACACAACCTTCTGGCTGACTGATACAAGTAATAGCTTAATAGGCTGCCTGTAGGGACAGCACCATGCCCACCTTTCATCCATTGAAGGAATGAAATAAAGTAAAAATAATAATAATTGAGAGAAAGGCTGAGTCCCTGATATCCCTCCCCATCTGTTTGTAAGGTGTGGTTGCTGTTGGGTAAACCACTGAGCAGATGCCAGAAAACAATGACCAGCAAATTCAGAAGCAATTACTATTATGTTTCCTTACTTTATGCTCCCAAGAAAAAGCAGTAAGGGAGAGTACCATTTTAAGATAATGTAATAGGAGTAGTAAATTAAAAGTAGGCAACAGAGAACGTTCTACTCTTTTCTTTATAAGGGACATGCAACTTCCTAACACTGCACTTGCTGTAACAAAGGACTGCAAGAGATAACAGTGTCTTTTCCGTGTTGTTTTCCTGTAGTGAACAGATGTGACAGAAAGCTTGAAAGCGTATTCAAGAAGTCTTGACAATTTGCTGAGTCCCTCCCAAAAAAGAAAAATAAATATATATAAAAAAAACAGGCTGAAACAAGTAAACCTTTCTGGTTTACTTTCTGTCAAGAGATTCAAAGACACTGTAAATAACATGGAGGAGAGGTCTAGGTCGGAATCACAGTGACAAACTACTTCTTAAATTTCACAACTGGTTTTGGAAAGGAGAAGTTGGATACATTTTGGGACATTGGTATTTTCCTGGCAAATGCAATGAAGGTGGAGTGAACGAGAAAAAAACAAGTGCCGTTAACATTTTTAAGCATCTTTTGACAGATTCTCAAACACAGCAATATAAAAGTGTTTACAATAAAAATGTTTAAGACACCTGCTCTGGAGAGTGGTTTTGCTTGCATAGTCCCTTGGAAGTCTTCCGGCAGATTACAACATTTTGTAATCTATGCACTTGGAAAAAATACTTTATATGAATTATTAACAGTAGGTGATTCTGACAATTTTTTATTAATAAATTAATTTTTAATTATTATACTCACTTTTGACACCTTGTATTTTGTGCTCTGCTGACAGATGACAACTTTCTTAGCGGTCATTAAGCACTGCAGCTAGCAAACCATGCTGATATTCTGCAGAGCTCTACAGACCCCAGCAGAAGAGGTTTGGCATCCATGACAGACTGGCATAGAGGAAGGGGCATCATGTTGCATAAGCCAGAGCAAATCAAAACCAATTCGTGTCTAAAGCAGAAAGTTTTCTGGAAGACCTCCTATACAAAATCCCTAACTGTGCCTTTAAAGCTAACCTCGTATTCCAGCCTGTATCTTACTGTTTTGACAGCTTCAGCACTGTCTAAAGGAACTGAACTGAACGGGAGTTACTAAGCTATGGGACAGGAAGAATGCAGCTCTTTCTTTATTAACAGAAAAGGTTATTTTAATCAGAGTTGACTGAAAGCTTCTAAGAATATGACACAGGGCTACTTCAAAAATAATCATAGGATTTTCCTATCTCTGTGGTCTGTTGTGTCTCATTTATTGTCTTCATCAATGGACATTTCTTGATTCCCCAAAGGAAGAATAATAAACAAAAGTGTATGGTTGTCCTGCAAAATATATGGAACACTACACTTGCTATTCACTGACTGGACAAACAGTTTTTATGCTGGGAAAAGGAATATATTAGTGCAGTTTGAGCATGCTCTTCCAAAATGCCAGCAGGTTACAGCTCCTCCCTAATCAGGAGGGCTGTTGCACAAATGCTGAGCCAGCAGGAAAGTGGAAATAATCTAGCTCAGAATTCGAAACATTCAGGGAATACCTGTAAAGAGAAAAGCTTGTCCGTGTGACTGTCTTCTTTTAAAGGAACAAGTCAGTTATGACAGATAAGCTTTTAGCCTATTTCTGCTATTCTCCTATTTCTGCTATTCTCCTATTTCTATTATTCTGTTAAATAATACTGAAAAATGAATGAGTAGTAATTGGGCATTAAAATCAACAAAAATAAATATTTAGGAATACCGCATAGACTCTTTTTCCTCATGGACTGCACTCATGAAACATAAGTAAAATGTGATCATGGAAATAACCAAAGAAGTTATTAAAGACTTATTGACAACAATTTAACTAAATTCAGCAACTCCTCAAAGACCTAAGTTTACTCGAAGATTCAAGATATATAGCATTTCAGACAAGCTATTTCATCTCTAGCTTTAAAAATTCAGTATTTCAGTAAAATATTTAATTTGCAATCCCCAGAAATCATGTTGATGTCAGATGAAATTTGTGAGAATGTTAGTAATAGACCCTTTTATCATTTCAACTCACAATACTCAAAACTCCAAATTTCTAAATTTCATTCTATGTACATGCAACTACCCCTCCAAATTTGCAGATGTATGGCCAGAAAAATATATCACCTGTTCTGATGATTACCAAAGCATGACTGGACTGTTCCAGTAGAGCTAATAGTATACCCTTTTCCCACTAACGGTACTCAATGCTGGAGCTGCATTCTCTGGGTTCACAAGGTCAGGGGATTTCCTGCTGTCTGTTTATAGCTGCAGTACAGAAAACCATCACTCATTACCTCAGTGATTGCAACTGAAGCAGTTACCATCCATCATATGCTCCCAAAATTGCTGTGACTCTTACTACTATTATTTTAAATCCCAAGCTTCATTTTAATGCTATATCTCAGGTTTTCAGTGGTAGAAAGTGCCCCTTTCTGTTATAATGCCTGTTATCCAGGAAAGGGCCTGGATCCAGGCTGCATTCTCATGATGGTGAAGCATGAGTGTCCTAAGGGATGAGCCATGAGAAAGCATAAGGTGGATGCAGTAGCCACTTTTGCCTGAAAGCACAGGAGGAAAAAAGCTAGTTTGCTTTCTGTATTTAATACAGGTTTGTTTAGAGCTTTTTTAATTCAAAAAATTACATGTGAGTTACTGTTTGGACGTTGACCCACTGGAAGAATTCAGTGAGTGAAGTGAGTCCTGGACAGCTTTTTTTTTTTTTTCTTTTTCTTTTATGTTTGTCTTGGTCTGAAACTAAGACAGGTTTGAGAAAACCTTTTATGGAAAACCTTCACAGAAAGGATAATAGCCACTGTCAGTTTAAGGTGACCAGTCAAAACAAATCTTTTTTTTTTTTTTTTCCCCACATAACTCGGAACTGGAATTCAATCCGTAATTTGTTTGCGCATAAAGTAGAAGGATCTAGTTGAAGAGGCTAACTGATGAAAGATGGCTTTCACTCTGCTCTAATTATTCTTGCTAGAGCATTTCAGTGCTTTTCAGAGGGTGAAGATATATTTTCACAGCTGTTTGGTTAAGCCATAAATTACTCAGTAAAAATGCTGGTTTATCTGGTTCATTTTAAAGATACATATACATATATATACGTGTGTGTGTGCATAATATTTTCTTCAAAACTGTTCAATTCACACGGATAAAGCTGTGAGGAAAATTAACAGATGCTGTGGATATATGTTGTGAAGTGCTACAGTGATGCTGTAAGCTCTACAGGGATATAAAGTAATAAAATAAGCAGAGTTGTTAAGTGTCTGAATGGAAAGAATAAAGAGACTATGTACAATAATTTGAACATTGCTTAGAATGAAAATAGAGTGTAACAAGACTCCTAATTGCTTGTCACCCAAATGAGTCACATGAAATTCTTGAAGGTCTTTCCAAGGGTTTTCCGAAGAAAACTGAGGGAAAAAAAAAAAAGAAAGAGAGAATTGAGTTTTAAATTGATGTCTCTCTTTTCTGTTTGGCTTTTTATTTTCAAAGTGACATAGCCTAGAAATATTAAAATCTTTTTTTTTTTTTTTTTTTTTAACCTTCAGGGCAGAAGTACATTTAAGATTTATTTTTGGGGGTAAGAGAGTAGATCTGTAGATGAGAAATAAACAGAAACATTTAAAAATGTAAATTCTACAGGAAAACCAATGCAGAACATACTCCTTTATTAAGAATGCAAATAGAAAATTAAACCCAGCAATGCTGTACTTAAAGACAACATAGAAATTAATTCTTTTTATATCTGGAAGACTCAAAATATATCATGGCTGGAATGAACAGCCTTATTCATGAAAAAACTGTGGAGACCCCGAAGGAGTTACTGGATATAGCATCCTTGACACTGCTGTTTATCTTTTTTACTGGCAGTAGAGGATCATTTTTTCTCCCAAAAATATATATTAGAAAAATACAATAACTGAAACTTTTTTTTTTTTTTTTTTGGGGGGGGGGGAGGGCTACAGGCAATTAACTTCTCAATTGTTTTGTTAACACAATATTATTCAAATTATGAATATCTCTTATTTCTCCGTATGAAAACAGAGAAAAAGCAATGAAGATTGTTAAAATACAGAAGCATTCATAATCCTTGATATTATTCTGACTAATGCATTCTTGGCTTCTACTTACAGATTCACATACTGAGTCAAACTGGGAACACAGCAGACATTAACACCAAGCTGTCTCTAGAACATGAACTCGCTTCAGCTTTTTTCCTCTTCTATAGTCTTGCAAAGATGAAACTGCTTTTTTTCCTGCTGTCTTTAATCTAATATTTGTAGAGAATCATTTCTATGGATGATCTGTCCGTAGAATAAATCCTTTAAAACTTTAATTTCACTGTTTGTTACAATAGTAAAAAGAAAATGGTGAAATGTCAGAAAAATGTAACGGTGAAAATGTTTATGTGTGAATTTAATTCTACTACATTAAAATTTTACTAAGCTAATGTTAGAAACTTGCTTGCATAGATTTTATGTATAGAAAAATCAAATTCTTTACTTGTGCAAATTTCAATGTATTTGTACTTCACATGTTATTAATGCCATTAATCCTCTACAACTATCTCCAAAGCATGTGATAAGGTAGAATGAAGCTGGATTTGGTTATGGTTTAAACAAAATGCTTTTGGAAACGATGTGATACTCTTTTCAATGGCCATTGCATGAGGTTTTAAACAGTTCTTATAATTAATTCTTAAATTCTTTAATTCCTTGTCTTTGTTTTGTTATTCTGATAATGGAAGGATTGATAAAAAGAACTGTAGTCCAAAATGCATAGTGCTTATTCTATCTGAATTCTGACTGTTCAGCTCACGTGCTTTAACTCTAATCAGAGCACAAATGGTTTATTGATTTGTTAGTGACCTGCAATCAGGGAATTATACATTCAGAATCAATACTAGCAATAGAGATAAACCTTTCAAGATGTTTAAAAATGCCTACACATTTCTTAATATTTCAGGAACTAACACCCAAATAATCCACTCCCCTTGTTCCTTCCCCACATACTATGTGGAGTCTCCCACATACACTTCTGCACAGGAAATGGTGGAAATAAAACCCACTGATGAAGAGCCTAATCACAGTTGTACAATGCAGTGTATTTAAATGAAATGAAATTAGCAAAGAGGCAGCTAAAGTGATTAACATAAAACATCAGTGGAACCTGGACTTGGAACTCATGAAAGTTGAGCGCAAGAGATTTGTGGTGCACATATCTATCTTCAGAGTGAAAGAATGCTAGTATTGATTTGTCACTAAGAAAGAGAAAAGACTGAACATAATTTGTGCTTCTCAGTATTTGACTTTCGTAAAATGTAAAGGGTTATTAAAATTCCATTATGGTGGGGTTTTGTTTGTTTCTTTGTTTGTCTATGATGCAATAAATGAAATGGATAGGAGGAAAAAGTAGTTACATGGACATTTATAAAACCCAGAGTTTAGGAACACTTAGTTTTAGCTTTAAATAAACCTAAAACCGTCTCTGTAGAGACAGTACTCAGCTACTTTGTATAGTGTTCACGAGTAATCGAGAGTTTTGATTTAGTTCCCTTACCTCAAATGTATAACATTTTTCTACAAGTAACATTGATTACTTGTAGACTACACTGACGTCAGTGCGCAGAAGTGAATAGTCAATGCAGTTAAAAGTTCAAATATATTTCAAGCTCTCTATTTATCTATATATTGATCTATTTCACTGAAAATGATGTGCTAGACTGTATCTGTCACACTTTCTGAGAAGCAAACCATTCACAAGTGTATGTAAAACAGAGTAGATATTGAAGAAAGAGTAATAGGTTCCTACTATTAAAATGAAAAATATAAATGAATCAAGTGGTGGCATTGCTTTTTCTTCTGTATGCTTTGACATGCTTTATGTGGTCAAAACTAGTATAAAAATATTTCCTTGACATAAAATAAAAAGGTTCAGTTTAGTGAAATTATTTATCTAAATAATTATTTTTGAGTAATACAATGGATGAAAATTAAAACCTTCATGAATTTTTAGGAAAAAAAGGGGAGAAAAATATAGAGGAAGGGATAAACATCACAGCTTTTTGTAAGTACCATCAGATAAATTGTTCTAAGGCATAGTTATATGAATTTATTACTTCATTGCTGAAAAGGCAAAAGCTGTTAGAGTAATACACAGAATCCTGTACTATTGTTATACTGTTGCATACGTAAAGATTTCATAAGGGATGTTTTGACAATCTTTAAACTTTAAACAATCTTTAAATCTCTAAACTAAATATGGACTTCCCCATAGAAGACCCCGTATGTGCCTTCCTTAGAGGCTGCCTTGATTTCTTGTGTAAAGGGTTTGGGCAGTTATAACCAAACAAAATTTTTTTTTCAAGATTTTTATGTGTCACAATCTTGAGACTTTCAGATTAGGAAAGGAAACAGGCTTCACTGTGATTTTTTTTTTAAGTGTCATTAAACCAAATCATTGTTTGACCATGGGATCATAAAAAGAGTAGTTTGAAATGATCAATCGCTGTTTCCAGGTATATAAATGCAGATGCACTGTCCTAACTCAAATCTAAGCAGAGGGTGCATGTAATTAGCACCCTAGAACAACCTGACAGCTCTTCTGTAAATAATAAACAATACCAGCACTTGTGAATCTGCATCCAGATAGTCTCTGGGATGGGAATTTTCTTATTTATTTTGTATTTTTCCATGCATATTTCTCCCTGTTTTATTTTGTCTATATTCTTTTATTGAATTATTTAATTTAATTACAGTCCAGTTATTATTTAAAGAAAAAAATGCAATTATGTATTCAATTATTTCAAAGGAAATTCAGTTATATATCTATAGATATCTATGTATCTATATCTATATCTCTATATATCTATATATAGTCTATAAGACTATATTTTTTTTTTCCAAATATAACTCTCTGAAGTTCATAAGAGGCTTCAAACAGAAAGCTGCTTACTATAGATCATTACATGGATAGTCTTCACAAAATCATGCATATATAATTTTGAGAGGCTTAATAGTTAATAAACTAAGGAATGATGTCATAAGCTATGTTTTACATGTGCTACTTACATCAGATGCTGTAATTTACTTACATCAATATATATTAAAAAAAAAAGAGGTTAAAGCACTGGTTTATAATTTCTAAACTGTTCTGGAAAGCTTCCTCTTTATTTGGTAAAATAAGTTTTATTTTCTTCTGCAATTATACTGGTGTAAAAGCTCAAGACGAACAGTTTTTGGGGTGCTGATGTGACCCATCCTGTCAGCAGGTCTGCTGCTGCTGGCAGTGGCCCCGTAGCCCCGACATCATGCACAGGCAGAGCAGCCACTTCACTGCAGCGCGGTGGCAGCCTGGGGCAGATCTTCCACAGGGTGCACATGCAGGTGTGTGTGTGAGCAACTGTGCAAGTGTGTTAGTTTGTCTTGGCATTGCACAAGAGTGTTTAGAAATGCATAGGTATTTATCATAAGTGTCTAATATTGTGCCCTGTCTGTCAGATTGCTGATATCCTGAATGCATCCTACACTCATTGCCTCTTAGTCGCATGTCACTAATAAATCAATAAACTGCTTCTGTCCTGTTTTTATTTATACTAGGTGAACTGAGCAGGTTCTATGAGCCTTTTTTGAAATGCCTTTATAAAGCAGCGATTCACAGAAAGTGCTCAGTATTCACACTGCAAAAGTACAATATCTTAATGGCCAGGATGGTTACAGGCACACAGATCATAGAAGTTTGGAACTGAATGAAATGCTGAGCCCTGGCCGTTCAAACTGTTTATTAACATCCATTCCCTAGCCACATTTTGGACTGCTGTAACTACCTCTCTCCAAGACCAATCAACACGAGAAACCTAACAGGACATGGAAGCAATCCAGTACATGCTGATTGGCTTCAAAATCTGGGATTGGTTCCTCACACATTGTTCATTTAGCAGTATAGAGATAGGCATTGGTAATTTAAAAATAGAGCCGTCTATCTATATAGACACTCTTGAAAAACCTAGAAAAGGATTTCCATATGGACAACACTTCTTTTAGGAAAGATAGGCCTCCTTTTTCCTCATTCATGTCTTTTACACCCGTGTATTTTATGCATACGTCTAGCAGGTGAAGAAATAAGACACAGAGAACTGTATGTTGTTTGTTTGAAGATGGCACAGGAAGCCTTTCACAGACAAGATAATATGGGAATTCTTTGAGTGCTCTGAGCATGTAAATTCAAATCTATATCTGTCCAATAGGCATACTCAAAGTATGCCTTTGTTTTAGGTAATTAATTTGTGCTTGAAACAAACTAAAGGATTATAATTTTTTCTTGGATCAAATGTGTTTTATAATCTATCTTCTTTACTCATTACCTTTACAGTTGGTTTAAATTATGCCACAAGAAGAGTGAAGCAATATCAAGCTCTTATGCCAGTGATGTTTTTCCATTCTGCCTTTCTTGTTTTTCCACAAGCCTTTGCAACTGCTGTCTAGACTTATCTTTTTATTCATATTGATACAATACAGCCAATGAATACTGTTAAAAAAAAAGACTCTGTTCATGTGGAGAGTTTTTGTATTTACAGTTCTATATCTAGTGAAGTGCCATAAAACTATGATTTCCATCACTGTCGGTAACCTAGCACGCACTTAACCTTGCTAAAAATGAACACCAATAAGTATCCCTCCTCTATTCATTTTTTTTTCAGTCATCATAAATGTTTCACTTGAATCTGAACCAAAAATTTCTAACACCCTAATATCTTCCATGAGGGAAAGCATTATCTAAGTAACATGGATCTAATTTCCATAAATTATTTACTGTGAAGGTTATCAGTCCAAATGGCTATCTGCTACCTAAAGGGGAAATTATACTATCAGAATAGTGTATTTTCCAATGTGTATTTCCTAATTCAAGCAAAGGAGTCATTTACAAAGCAGTAGTCCTAGAAATGCTGATACCTAGTGGCATCTGATTTTGTAAAGACATGCTGAGTGAAGGTGCTCAGTTCAGTTACCTATAGGTAGGTGCCCAGTGCTATTCATCATGTCCTATTATATTTTGCTCAGTATCCATATACCACTCCAGCTTAGATCCAGGCTATATCTGCCAATGTCACACAGATGTCTTAGACACCCTTCAAGCTTCTATGGCACTAAGTGACTATTCTTCTGTCATTTAAGTTGAATCGCTAGTCAGTACAGCCAGTGGAGTTTAGGGAGCTCTGTGGATTGACTTTATGCATGTGTCTAATTTGGAGTGTGCTAAATACTATTCTCGATACACTGACTGCCTTGATTAGCTCTCCACTGATCAATAATATCGGAGGTTAGACCTGCATCTGCATAGTACACAGTATATAGGTCATCTGCATAGCAGAGACCTAACCGTAGCTATGTGTAGCTAAAGATGATTCTTATCTGAGAAGCCTAACTTCTAAGATGGCATGCAAATGTCGTGGTGGAGCAGTGTACTTAGATCATGGTCAACCGTAGATAAGCAGATGATAGAATAGGATCAAGAAACAGTAACCCAGATTAACAAGGCAGAAAGCAAGGACAAGTGGGAAAACACAGTATACTGTAGAGAAGTAGAATATTTTAAGCCTAAGATTTTAAACAATTGTTCTTTAATAACTTGACTGAGGTAAGCTGTTTTTCCTCATCTCCATTGCCCAGGATGACTCCAATAAGGTGTGACAGCTGCCTCTTTTTGTCAATTGCAGGTGATTCATCATACACAGCTAAAGTCCGTGCATAATTTTATGTTGAAGGTGTTTCAGAGACACAGAAAATATTTATTAAAGAGATAACTACTTTAGTGGACTTTTGGAAAAAAAAAAAAAAAAGATAACATGCATTTGGGGAATCAAATCTCCCAAACAGGCTGGCTAAAGCAAAATCTTTAGCTGGTTTGGTACGACTCTCCACACCACCTCTTTCCTCAGTTTTTATAATCCACTTGGCAGTAGTCCTATGTGACCATTCCAGCACATGAATAATTAATTGCTATTGCTACATCTTAACTACATAAAATCCATCTGCTAAATATCTTAATGACTTACAAAAGGTTGTCCTAAATGACCATTCCTCGGAGAACATTTTTTGCCTACTCTGTACAAATATCTTAGGCATGCATCATTTGATCACTCTGCAGCACAAACCACTGAGGGGACTCTTTGTGACACTCCACCCAGGATGTTAATTAACACATTTTGGCATACAAATTGGACTAGGCACAGAAGGAGCTGCATAGGGAATTTATAGAATTACCCATAATTCCCATCGGGCAGCTGCTGCAACGAACAACCAAATATTCCATTGTGAAAGTGGCTAGGAGTTCATTCAGGCACCTACTTGCAAATCACTCTGTTGTCTCAAACTCACTGATTTCTCTTTTAATCTCATCACTGCAGAGTATTGCCTAGGGAGTTCTGGACCACCTTGGGAATTAGTTACATCAGTGCACAGGTTGTATACACAGGTACAGTCTGATACCCAAGTACATCACAGTTATAACTGTAATGCAAACTTGATATTCAAACCTACATGTCACATCTAAGTCCCACAGCTTTGTTCACAAAGGGTGGTCAGCTGTGACAGAAACTGTTTGCACAGTTGTGGTAGTATTAAGAGCTCTGCCTTATAAAAATCAAATTATACAATCTATCTGTTTTATCTAAGAAGAAATGCACTTAATAATATATCTCTGCAGTCAAGACACTTGTGGGAGGTCTGTCCAAACACTTTGTTGAAACTTGGTGAAACTAAACATCTTTCAAATTCTGTTTGAATCCTGATTCAAAAATTTAAAAATGTTAGGAAAAATAAATAATATCATCATGTAAATCTAAAAGTAATTAAGAATAAGTGCTAATTTATGAATATCTGTAATTTAGTGCTAAGAAATTACACAGACAAGATTTTATGATTAATCACTTTTTTTTTTTTTTTTTTTTTTTAGGAAAAACAAAGAAAAATAAGTGCTTTTAGCCCTTTATCCTCCATGCCCAGATATTCTAACTTAGCATAAGAACTTGGAGGAAAAATAAGTTTTACTGACTGTTACACCTACAACAGTAGTTGTAGATGGGGTAAATGTGCTTTAAACCATTTTTTTAAAGCAAAACCAATGTTCTTTGAGGATTAAAATCTTGGTTTTCAAAATAGTCCTAAATTCTTGAGGCAAAAATGGTTATATGGTTATCATAGGCTATTTAAAGTATTTTTAAGGAATGATTTACATATATATATACACAATATGCATGTTCTAGGTCAGAAGCATTCCTGTCTCATTCACAGCCTACTTTTAAGGTATGCTGAAAGCCTCAAACCATCCTAGACCATAACATCTACTTTCAGAAGACTGGTTGTTTATTTAGTATATATCCCTTCTTTTGCCTCTTTTCAGTGAGTTGCATTTGTTTTGTTTTGTTTTGTTTTGTTTTGTTTTTTCATATAGCTGCTATCATACCCTCCTATGCTTGTTACTTGCAAAGAATGGTTGCTGCATCAGTTCTTTTCCTATATAGTTGCCTTTGACATGCTATTTTGATTAGCAGCTACTAGAGACTATATGAGAATAAGGGAGGATAGGGTACCATTTAGAGAAATGAATGGTTTCAGAAAGCCATCATCCACTTCAAACACTTTCTATAGAAGCAAAAGCATCTTTATTGTGCAAAAGAAATTATTTGAAAATTGTTCTCACTATTACTTTTTTTTTCTCTCCTGTTTTGGACCTTATCCTGCTTTTCTTCTGTCATTTCTATTAAATGGATAAAAAAGAATGGAAAAGTAGGGATTGAACACTTAATTCTGTCCTTGTTTGGGAATCACAGTCTCTCACAGTGTTGTCTATAGCTATAAGCCTCCAAGGCTGCTGTGACTGTGATGTTCTTATTTACTCTTTTCTTATTTACTCTTTATTGTAATATTTCCCTGAGAAAATAGCTCCTGTGGCCAGAATGATAAATTTGCACTGAATTTCAACTCTTGTTCTTTACCTTTTAAATATAAAATGCTTAATTAAGTGTACTGAAGTACAGTGGGCATGAAAATAACAAGAAAAGTGTCAGAAATGGCACAATAATTAGTATTTTTTAGACTGATATAGTCTTGGAAAACTCTTAAGATTAGTATAAGAATCCAAAGTTTCATATGTTAATTCTTGTTCAAAATCTCCATCAAGTTTATTTCATATTGAATTAGTGATGCATTTTATAGATGCTCATTGCCAAAATATATTTATTGTTGAACAAAAGCAATAGAAGTAATCTCACTTCCTTAAAAGATCTAATAATTTTCTATCATCTAAGCTAGTCATGTAGATTTCCCTTTTAATTCGTGGAGAAAAAAAAAAGACATTGCCAGGTGGCAATCCATCCTTCCTAAGTGTTAGAAGTCTAAGTAGATCTTTTACACTTCTTATATATCTCTTTTCCCCCATTAAATAAAATGGAAATCTAGACAGCTAGATTAGACTTAAATAGCTGCTCAATGTGAAAGGTTAAATGATATTCATCAATACGAAGTGTTACATACATTAATTTTGGGAAAGGATGAAAATGGCTAAGTAAGCAAGTCTCTAAAGAAGGACTTAGGCTTTGCATTTATAAGCATGGTGGGCTTATTTTAGGGACCTGTTACTGAAAGAAGTTGGAAATTCCGAATCTAAAATGTCCATAGAGTGCAAGAAGAAAACTTTTCACTTCTGAGTATGATTTCCATGGTGCACTGAACCAAAAGTCAAATGGATAAAAAGAAATACTCAAAATAGATGTCAAACGGAAGAAAACAGTAAACCTGCATAGGCTTATGGATGAATGACAAATTCCGTTATTTCAACTAGAATAGAATGCAGTAGCAGGACTGCAATATGACACTTATGCTATTTTTTCTTCTCTCCAGCATCTTAGTCTTTCTTATACCCCTGGAAATATTGAATCTACTTGTTTCTTCCCTATATATATATCCCAAGATAGTCTCAGGGGAATTTATGTGCTTTGGGTTTTCTGTTAGGTTAAGGGTTTTTTGTCTTAGTTCTCTGAGCATTTGCCACAGACTAACCATGTTTTTCCTTTATATATTTATCTTTCTATTCCAGGACATTTTATTACATTTCCAGAATATATATCATGCCTGTCTTTATAAAAGAATAGAAAAATAATCCAGTTATTTTAATAAAATCTGTTTTTTTTTTGAAATAAATATTGTCTATTTGTTATGGTACAGCTAATTCTGTTGAATTACAGTTTATGATGTGTAGTTTAAAAGGTAGCATTTACATAACTCTTTAATTTTAATTAATTTCAACTTGAGTTAACAAATCATTTCAAGTATAAATTTGTATCTGCTATTGTATACATCATTAGATTTCTTCAGCAAATATGTTTGTTGCTGCATAACATGTATTTTTATATATGAGCTATAAAGTATTTGTAAATATTAAATTTGATATATAATACATACCTTCCTGCCACACATTTCCACCACTGCATCCACTCCTATTCCTTTACTTCCTTTTGATGTTTGTCCAATATGTGCCTTTGTTTTATGTGACATTATTACATTTGAACTGATATGTTTGAATCTTTAGCTTTCACGAAAAAAAAAGGCCCTGTGTTTTATGGTATGCTGTTTTTCAGCATTACTCAGCTGTTCATGACTTAAAAAATAAAATAATTTATTCTATAGATGATTGTAGGGAAGATAATATTTTTTCCTGTCAATTCAGTCTTTGTTACATCTATATTTCTTATTAAATAGTATTTTTGACTTAGTTCTTTATAGTCTTTTTCATGTTGTTCACTATAAATTACTTATTATTGTAATAAACCTCTGCAAAGCCTTCTTGATGTGTCTTAAACATTTCTTTTTTTATTCTATAATTAACAGTCCACACTCTGTTTTTAAAAAAATGACAGTTTATGAGATGAAAGATTTTTATTGTTTACGTACAACTGACAGTTTGGATTATTATTATAATAATATTAGCTTGTTTCAGTTACTTTTTTTTTTCATTTTTTTTTCAATTTATAGAATACTGTGTCCTCCTTAATCTTTGTTTTATCCCCTGTATGATTTTTTCTGCAACTTCTTTTTTAACCTCTTAGCAAATACTCATTTTCTATGTAGCTTTTTTTTTTAATTAACTTTCCCACAGACATCCTAGTCCTGAAGGAGTGCAGATTTGCCCATGAGATGTGACATGCATATTTTTCTAAAATAGCTTTAGATGTTTTCCTTTAAAATGGTAAAAAAAATAAATTTGATCAAATAAAGTTATTTATAGTTGCAGATACGTAAAATTAGGTGAAATGCATTCCATTTCAAACATTAGCCTTCTAATATTAGTTTCCTTCCTTTTCATTCTTGCCTTCAGGGCGTTCACTCTTAGTTATTGCCACAGAGACCTAAATATGTCATTAAAAGCTCTGTGGGCATGGTACTATATATATATATATATATGCATATATATATATATCAAATAGTCATTTATATAGTTTACAAAAAGGAAAGGAAAACCCTTCTGTTTTCTTCTTTTCTTTCATTTGAGTGGAAGGATTTGGTGTGGTGTATTTTAGTGTTTACAAACTAATTGCATTCATTAATATATCAGATACGTTTTTTAGTTCTCCTGTAAAAAATAGTTTTGATGAGTATGCATAATAAATTTTGGTTATGACACAAACTGGATATGGCAAGTCTATTCAGTTTCAATGTTCAGAATATATTTAGACTGTCAGTCATATCTGGAATTGAAAGCAATACATCTTTTTTTTTTTCTCTTCCAAAACAACTATCATTGCAGAGCTAAAGATAATGAGCCAGATGAGAAGAAAATACAAACTAAGCTTTGCTTTATTAAGTTTTACACCACAGCACACTATCCAAGTGTTTGCACCACTCTTATACTGCTATCCTTGTTTGATTAACTAATATTTTATATCTCTTACCAGGCAGCTTCATCCCTTGCCTAATATGCAGTACACTAGAGATAAGCTTCTGATGAACTTTGAAAAATCAGGATAGCCAAGTTGCTATTTTACAATCTTCCCCTGGTGAGTCAACTCATCTTGACATCCTGTTGAATATAATACTCAAAGAATATGAAAAGTATAAGCACTGAGAATATAGAGTTATTAATATAAGGTAGAGTTATTAATATCATAGAATCATAGAATCATA
>NW_010578915.1:1935-17578 GCF_000705375.1 Tinamus guttatus | reverse complement strand
GGTATTCATAAGTTATTTAAAAATTATGAAGATTACCTTCGCCCGTTACCCCAAGGCTTGGACTTGTGGTACCTGTAATACAAAAAGAGAATTAAGCAGTCATCAGGAGCTATTTTTTTCAAGAAGACATACTTTTCCCACTCTATGACTATGGCGGTAGCAGACTGATGCTTCAGAATATGAATGACAAGAGAATTTTGGTGGAGAGGGGTAGAAATGAGAATTCTAAGAGAAGACTTGCATGTTTTGCCCACAGATATGCAATATGCTGGCAGAATAAAATGGGCATTGCATTCTTATTTACTGTTGCTAAGAAAAGAGGCTGGTATAAAAGACAGCATAACAGCTCTCTCACTGTTGCCCTTGCAGGACCTACACTCCAAAAGAGCTTCAATGCTCCCTTTTGGTGTCTGATGTATACCGGCAGATGCAGCTTTTGGAAGACTGCACAGCTCATTTAGAGGCAGGAGCAAGGAAACACAAAGCAGCAGAGTAAGTTCCAGAAGAAGGGAATAGAAAGAAAGCGGGAATGCTGCACAAGGAAGCGCAGAATAGCCCCTTCCTCTCCTCAAGTTGCCCAACATATTTGCATCAGGTCTGTCTGTGTGTACAACGGCATCAAGGCACAGTGGGCAGAGGAAAAATCACTTCCCTGGTGCTTGTGGTACTATACATGACAGCAACTGTGATTTATTTCCATTAGATTTTATATAGTTAAATGTGCATTGGGTCATGCCACATGCATCTGGAAGGTTCACTTTGGAGTGCGTTAAAGCAAATATTCATTGCGGCCAAATAAAGTATAATCCTTCTAAATTCACATACTGAAAAATACTTATTTGTACAAATTAATCATTTAGTACTATTTTCATAGTAGTGTAGTTGATCTAAACTATGATTGTAAAATAATATGCAGTTGGAGCAATATCAGTTTCATTGCACTAAAGAATTTACCTCAAAGATTTTACATAGTTTACCTGAGCAGGCATCCATACATGCTGAAACCACGAGGAACAGCCACATCAAGCGCTCGGTGGTACCCATGTTGTCCAGAGCTGCCAATGAAGCAGAGTGTCAGAATTTATACCAAACACCTCCACAGGAGTGCAGTTCCCAAGGTCAGTCTGTCTGAAAAATGAATCGTTATAAAATGTATGTTTTATAGGCATGACTCAGGTTACATTTGATTTCTTAACCAACATTTTTATGGCCACTCAGTATTTGCAGAAAGATAATACATGAATATTAAGTTTCAGTTTCCTGGAAAACCTGTGCTACCCCTATTACTTCAAATTATCTCACTGCAACTTTGACTGGTGTGCAGGTCTGTTACTACCTTTGGACCTAAATGCTTCCTAACCACCTCTGTTTGTTGGTTTGTTTGTTATTTGCTGCTTGTAGGCACTTTTTAGGCAGAGACTCTAAATAGTATTGCAAGGGGAAGCATTAAAATCACATCAAGTCTTCCAAGAGACCCTTTGGCAGACAACCCTGGTCTCACAAATGGTTAATTTTCTGATAAAATCCTCTTGAAATTACAAGCATATTTCCCTATCTCTTGTCAATAGTTCATTAGAGCAGTCAGCAAATTCTTGGAATCTTAATGGAAAAAGACCTTTGGATGCTTCTAATCCATTTTTCCATTCAAAACTGGGCCAGGCCTTAATTTAGAACAGATCACACATATCTTTGCCCAGTCCTTTCCTCAAAACCTCCAAGAACAGAGATTTCACAGTCTCTTTAGGCAACCTGTTCCTGTGCTTAACTACTCCCTTAACTGTCCTCTGCTGAGTTTACTTTGCTTTGACAGTGTCTTCCTTGTACTGTGGCATCCAAAGCCACACTCACTATTGCAGATGCTGCCTAATGAATATCAGGTAAAGGGAAATCAGTTTCCTCAATATTCTGGCTTGCTCCTCAAGAGAAATTGCCCATAAAGATTCTTCAAGCCTTTGAATCACAAAGCTTAGAGAAGGCAAAAGAGGTTTGAGTTGAAGTAAAATCAAAAGTCATGCTGAAATGAACTCCTCAGCCGGTTTATGTGAAGTCTTAATGTCGTTTTAGATTCCTTAGGGCACAACAGCCCATCATTCTGTCCTGCTATTCTGCTTGCTGGAGCCACTTCTATTGTTCCTCCTCATGCGACAAGAAAAATAGGGGACAAGTAGAAATAGGCAACTGTTGTCCTTTGACCATATTTCATCCAGGTCCCGCCTCTCTTTCTATTTCATCTGGGATGATCCAGGCAGCAAATAAACTGCAATAGCTGGTGTAATAACTTATGATTCCCACTGGCATAGTCTCAATTCCTGTTGCAACCAAGTAGAGTTTCTAGCTAAAGACAAAAGAAATATACAGTCCTCTTTCTGCAAAGGCTAACAGCATTAAATTAGAGGAAGGAGAAGCAAAAGACAAAGAGACCACAAACAGAGACAGAAGCTGTGAAAACGGTCAGTGAGAAGAGGAAAAATAGGAGGACAATGGTAAATACAACTGATTGTTTTCATATGTTAATAAAGAAATGTAAGCATGAACATTTCCATTCACAGTTTTATTGCTTCTAACTTCCCGGCAAGAGCAAGACCAGTACCATAGGCTTAGTAGAGCAATCACACATTGTGACTAATTAAGTGAGAAGGGGCTTTGAGATCATCTTGCTTCCTACAATTTTTTGAAAAATAAGATTTTGTACTCATAATCAGCTGGGAAGAAACTTTGCAAAAAAGGACCTGGAGATCCTGGTGGAAAACAAGCTGAACAGCCAGCAACATGCCCTTGCAGCAAAGCAGACCAGCAGCAACCTGGGCTGCGTTAGGCAGAGCGTTGCCAGCAGGTCAGGGGAGATGGTCCTGACCCCTCTGCTCAGCCCTGGTGAGGCCACCTTGCAGGGCTGCATCCAGTGGTGGGCTCCTCAGTGCAGGAGACATGGACAAACTGGAGCAAGACCACTGAGGGGTCAGAAAGATGACTCTTGCTTGCGGCATACAAGGAGAACTTGAGAGAGCTGCTGTTGTTTAGCATCAGCAATAGAAGGGTCTGGGTGGGGTCTTATCAACATATATATAAATACCTGATGGGAGGGTCTAAAGAAGATAGAACTGCTTTTCTCAGTAATATCCAGTTGGCAGATGATGTTGGTCTAGATGATCTCCAGACGTTCTTTCCAACCTCAAGTATTCTTTAGTTTGATAAACAGGAAATTTATGGACAACAATTCAAAACAAAGAATTTAGAGTATTTAGTCAAGGAGGACTAAATACTCTGTTGCAAGTTTATTCGCAATAATGAAGTCTGCTAGTGTGGTTCTTCAATATAAAATCGCTTGTCAGAATTGTTGTGTGCATTTACCTCACCCCGTCCCAGTTTCCCAGTGCATTTTTGTCATTTCTAGTCACCATTTTTTAACTTACACAGGCACTCATGTCTTTGATTTGAAGCTGCTAAATGCCAGTTAAAATGCCAGCATCCTCTGTACAAAGTCCCCCTGAGTTTACCTCTTCTTTTTTACTGCATGCATTTACTGAAATCACAGCAGCAGGAAGTTCACTGCAAAATACAGTACCATAAAACCTGTAAATCACCAAGTGTAAGAAGCTGCATTTTTTGATAGCATATCAGGAATCTGTTGCAGTTCTGACATAAGTCAGGAAATGAAACCACTGCCTTAGCTCTTGACCTTTCATCATGAAACCAGAGTACAGGCAGTTGTACCTGTCTTACCATAGCACAAAAAACGTTGGGTATTTGGAAGCAAATACCTGGGCATCTTCTACTGGATTTCAGGTGTTCATTAAAACAAATCTGAAAAATATAAAGTTCCAAATCTAGAGTTTACAGTAACATTCCATTTATTGAATGCTATTCTCCATTCTAAACCTATTTTTCCTGTCTGAATCAGAAAAGGCAATGGCCTACTTTTGGACTGTATATGACTAGAAGTTGGTGACTTTCAGTTCTCCCTAACACCACAGATGTGCGTTTGCATTTGAAATCTGTGCAGAGCCATATCGGGTGCTTCGGGATGTTTTTTTCTTCCCTGTCAGGCTTTGAATTCTTTTCAGATCTCTATTCCACTGATCTCTAATTTCTGTGCACTGCTCAGCTTGTACCTCACTCACTGGGCCTGACAGTACCAGGTAAGACTGCAAGATGCCCTGCAAAACCTGGATAAGCGCAGAAGAGGATAAGCATTGGCACACTTAGCCAACGGCTAAGCAGAATTTCACGGTGTTCATGCTTAATTCATGCCTTCTTGGATACGTGTGTTCTGTGAGGCTTCCTGCAATATTTGCTGAGCCAGTTCCAAGCCTCCTGGCTTGACCAATTTTGTCACAAAATGAAACTGGACTTGTGTCAGGAAACAGGAATAAATGACAAACCACTTTGATAATCTACCTCAGTGGGATACTGAAGTAGCCATTAGTCATATTGTACAATTCCTTTGTGATGTCCGTAATGAAGGAAAAAAAAAAGATACATTAAAAGAGATCTGTGGCAACAGCAATTAGATCTGTGATTTTTAGAGAGTGTTTTAAAGAGTGAATTGTATCTGAGGGGAATGCATGAATCAAACCAAAATACAGGTTACCCTCACGGCACCTCTTAAACTTCTAATTCCCATTTTTTTGCCAGAATGGGTTATGGTCTCCAACAGAGACATTTTGGGAACATGTGACACAGCTCCCTTGCAGTGATATGCCTGGGATGGAGGACATAAAAGCAGTCTTCGGGAATACAAACAAGGTCTTTCACACTCCCATCATATGACCAGACCTGCACTCCTCTCCTGGCGTGATACCTGTGCATTTTATTCACATAATGAATGAAGGTCCTGAAGAGTCAGAAGAGGTTTGAAGGGTCTTTGGGAAAAAAAAAAAAGAAGAGTACGACCCTGGTGAATGTTTCATATGGTCTATACTAGCTTCCATATGACATGACACTTCAGCTGTATCTTTCTCTACTGCGTTGTATCTGATCCTCAAACCTGGCTTTCCCCCTTCAGCCTCTTTCTCCTCTTTACTCAAATCACTGTTATTTCTTAGAAGGAAGCTTGTCAGTCTTCACGTAACTTCAGTACTTTCCTTTCTTAGTTTTGCTGAGACCAAATCAATCACTTCTGTGGTGGATAAGTCAGCTAGCTACGGAAAGAGGGGATATGAGTCAAGGCAACTAGGCTCCAAGACTCAAAATCTCTTCTCTTTTACTCTGCTCTCCTTCATTCTCCTTCTTATTAAAATTGCTTATTAAAAATTTGAGGAATGTCTTATGTATAATACTCTGTAAGACAGCAGGAGCCTCTAGAGGTCCCTTCCAACCTTAAGCATTCTATGATTGGCTTTATTAAAGGGGTAGGCAATGATAACTGCAGTTACCCAATTCTTCCCAGCCACTCCTGCATAACTGCTAGGCATTGTGTAGCAATTAGTAGAAAGGGTGTGATTTTTGCCACATCATTAACAGAGCTGGCTTTACACATATATTATTGTGTTATATTTGAGAGCCAGGTTGGGTCATAATATTAAACAAAACTTTGCAAACATTTAAAAAATACGTGCCTAACTTTTCTATTATGAGTAGTTTCCTGAAATCTTTGGAAACGCTCAGGGTATTTGAGTGTTTGCCTATATCTCTGCAATAGCAGACCTCCAATTACATTTCTCAGACCCATTATGAAGATATTTGCTGAAATGCTTACTGCTCAGCTGATGCCCTCAAATCATACATTTCACAACAAAGGTGCACACAGAGGGCAACACACCTCAAGAAGAGAGAGACAAGGTTCAGAGGCCAAACCAGATTATGTTATGCCTTTCTACAGAGCCCGACAAAACTGGGAAACAGAAGGTTTTGTTTTTGTGCACTGATGCGAAAACTCAGAAATGTTCTTGGAGAGTCTTAGGCAGCAATAAGATCTGCTCAGTTAGGTCCAGGCCATGCTCTATGATAAAATAAATAAGAGCCAAGCATTAGCATAAGAGAGCCTAGCAGCTGGCTGTACCATAATGTATGGCCAAGCATTGGCCAGGATCTGTCAGCTAATGTCCATCAGCTGAGACATTACACTTAGCTGCCTCGAGCAGCCCCTTGTGAATATTATCCTTGTTACAAAATATTTTGCATTGTTCTGTTTCTCTCTCAAAACAAACAGAAGTGATGGAGACAGCGTAGGGGTCTTTAACAAAATGAAACAACATGAAATACCTTATGTGTTTTGCTGATACTATTTTGTTAGATTGATTTTAAACACAACAAATATGACCCAAGAGCATTGCAAGTCTATAGAAATATTTAAAATATTTTTAAAAGATTCTAGTTTGTTTTTGCAAGTTACCTCTTACAAAAGTCTTATACATCCTCTCTAAGATCTATATTTTTATCCTGAGGATCTCATTGTGCTGCAGTTGCCTTTTGCTTTGTCCTTCTTTAGGCTGTCTGAAAGAAAGGACTTTTCTGGTTCATACAAGTACAATGAGTACTCTGTCCTGTCATAAGGACGTGTGAGTCATCCCCTAAAAAAAAAAGACAACAGCCGTGTTCCAGTCTGCGCTTTGTAGCTGTCACCCCACTGTGTAGATAGATTGGTGTAGTTTTGAACCAAGCACCTGAGCTAAAAATACTAATGATAGAGGCTGAATTGACCAAATAAAAAAACCAAAAAAAACAAACCTTTGAAAGAACTGTAAATACTAACACAAGCCTTTACAAAGGGAAAATTATCAGAATTCCTAAGGAAAGAATGATTAAAAAAAAGAGGAAATGAGACGTAAGAGTTGGTTATTAACAACAGTTATTTGTATTTACGGGGTGCACTTTCAACTTTCATGACTATACGATTTGACTTCAAATTCATGATTTAAAAGAGGTAGAAGAGACACCTCACACAGAAAAAGAAGGACTACATCTCCATAGGACAGTATGGCTGTACTGATACTCATATCTTTTCTGTTAAATCTATTTATTCAGAATGTGAGAGAGTGGAAAATTATAGGCATAGAGTCCTGCTATGTAATAGTTTTGTTGGAATTTTAAGGATAAGGGCTTCTTTCTTTGATTTAGGGTCTTACTGCGATTATGTAGGTGTGATTTTATGATAAATTTGTTACAATCTTTTTGCTGCCTTGATCTTAAACATTAAATGAACTTGTGAATCATTAAACTTTCACTCGACTCAGTTCACCATCTAGATTTCACCCTAATAGTTTACTTTCCTGTCAGGAACACACCCCAGAACTATTTCCACAGTTCTGTGCAATTCCCTTATCAATGTAATAAGAGAAAAGGCTGAGAAGTCTCACCTACACTTCTTCCTTTTGGAAGCTTTGAACACACTCCAAAAGCAGAAGGGACACAACAATAGCTTTGTTTGCTCATTTACAGATTCTTCATTATATTTAAGCACATCAACTTTTAGAACAATGAAAGTGACAGCTTTGTTTACTTCACTTTTCTAAGCTTCTGAATGTTGCAATAAAGGTACCAAAGGTCTAATGATTGACGTAGGACTTTCCTGAAAGCAGCCATTGATACCGATGCTCCTTTGCTTTGGCCACAGACCAGACTCATCCATAATCAGGGGCAACCCAGGGCTGAAGGACATTAACGCAGGTTCAAGAAATATCATGGCAAAGCACCTCTGCAGTGAGGTCTCCACTGCTCTCCACTGCTACCTGCCTTGCACTCTGCCTCTTACTTTGCTCCACCTCACGTGGTCACCAAGAGGCAGCCTAGCTCATACAGGCAGCCACAGACAGAGCAAATGGCATTTCTTCAAGGCAACCAAATCTCCAAAGACCTTCTGGCCATGGCAAGGATCTCCCTGTGTCTTAGTCTAGCATGAATCATTCACAATATTCACCACTGATGGAGAGAACAGACTTGCAGTAGGCCAATGGCTGTGACAGGCTCCTGGAGGCTGCGTTCGGACAGTCAAGACAGATGCTGTTTCAGGAATTTAAACAGCGATTTGTTCTGCTCTTAGCCCACTGATGACTGCTCTGCCTGGATAATTACGGACCTCAAATACATGATGATCCCGTTGCCTTTCACATACACACAACATGTTGCTTGGAAAAATCTCTTTATTGCAGATGATGCTCTTCAAGACAGCAAAACTTTGAGTTCAAATTCAGAGACATTTTTAAGGAGTTAAAGCAGAAATATCACACTAGAAGCTTTTGGTTCCTACTCTTATAATTATAGAGGTTAATCTGTATTAGAAATCAGCCATCTACTATGTTTTCTTCAATAAGAAAGATGTCCTTAAAGAACTATTCATGGAATACTCAAACATTGTGTGTGAGGATCCGTATGCACTTGAAAGACGTATTTTTGTATTTCTTCTAGTAAGTGAATGATTGTTCAGGTATTTTTGGCTGCCCTTCCACAGGAAACATTTCAGTCATGCGGTCTTTAATCTCCATCTCAGAATATTTGAAGTGATAGAAATCAAAGCTTAAAAGAAGACTTAGGAGATACAACAGTAATACTTGCAATCAAATATTTTGTCACACTGCAGTGGAAACAGAAACCGTTATCAAGCATTTTAATAGGTGCTAGCTCTTCATGAAAGGAAAGACTACTGATCTTAATTTACACCTGAGGAAACCAGAAACAAACTCAAGAAGAACTGGCCACCTGGACTCCTGACAACTGTATTTTTTACTAGCAGAGTCAAGATTTTCATTTTGAGAAGAGGAAGCTTATGATTCAGACATGACATTAATGTTTGCGAGCCTGATAGTGTAGGTGGGAACGAACTGATTAGAGAGTTGTTAATGGGCTGCAACTTTTGCTGGTCTTCTGGCTTCTTTGGGGTCCTTATGCCCAAGTCCATCTCTTCATGGGCTGACCCATCATGACAAAACGCCTTTCAGTCTCAGGTTTCAATCTTGAGTTGTCAGGAAAATTACTCAGTGCAGGCTTTTTTCCATCAAACTACTCAACCACTGTGCAGATGTAGGGCAGATGTAGGCGATTTCACATTAGTTGGTAGGGAATTGGTTTCTTCGGTTTATGCTTCAAAAGAAACCCAATAAGAGTAAAAACAGCAACTGCCAGAGCTGTGATAGCAATAATAGATGGTGCATGAGAAATACCAGCTGGAGCAGGAGCTGTATTCTTGTCTTCCTGGATGCCAGAAGAGTCCAGCTCTGGGAATGAAGAGACAGTGATCTGGTTACACGTGTCATCTTGTTACTTCCAAGACAGAGAAATAAATTAAAAAAAAAAAAAAAGTATTCTAGGTGAGATTTAGAGCTTAACTGATTTTGTTAAGTGTTTCATCCAGGATACTCTAGATGCAAAAAGGCTTTATATTAACAGAGATTATGTGTAGAAGTCAAACTACAACTTAAACATTCTAATTTTAACATTAAGAAACTGAACAGCAAATAAAAAGCAAAAAGCTTAGAACAAATTTGTCAAGGAAGCTTTCAGAATGATTTTTTTTTTTTGAGCAGTCGTAGAGGTACAAGTCACAGGCAATTTGGGAAGAGATTAATTCCACAGAGCTGCCTGTGCCATGTCCCATCAGACTCCCTGCAGAACTGCTGAATTAGTGGCTTTATAATGTACTGGCAAAAATAACGGATGTGATATATGATTAACAGGCATTAGATAGGAAGCGCATTCCCAATACGTATTGTAGAGCTGCTAGTAATCCAGCAGCAGCGTAGTTTTGCTCAGATTTAAACTGGCATTCCAAGATGTTATCTGAAAAATGAGATATTGTTTTAAATTACCAGCATTCCTATCTTCAGCCCCATCTTTCCGAAGCTGAATTGGGCCAGCAACAGCATTCACTCTTTCTTGTGTAGAGCTTGCTTCTCTCTTGGCCCTAGTAATACAGCCTTGGTAGCATCTGGAAGAATAGTCATTTAGCCTGCACACCACAAATTCACACTTCAGATAAACAGATGGATAGTTACGAACAAACTGGAAGGCATTGAATTTAAACCGGGCCTTGTACTTGTACGGTGAATAATAATTAGCGTAGGTGGAATCTTTAACACACCTGAAAGGAACAAAAAAATCAGCTCTCATGAATGCACCCAACAATCAGTCAGTTATTTACATGAATATAAATATAACATGGTAAAAGATTTTAAACATGGTGAAGATTGGGACCCTATTTCGAAACTTCTATATTTTTTCCACCCTATGCAGCTCTGCCTTACCCCATTGCTAGAGATTTGTAGTCATACTGACAAGCATGCCAACCTCCCATGGATCCAATTAGCTATCCAGGGAAGCATCCCTGTACTTGGCAAATAAAAACTTTTCAAACAATACAAATATTCCCCTTTGCTGACGGTGGTTCCATTTGTTTTAAACATTAACTTCCTGTTTTTTAAGTGAATTGATTTAATTTATTGTGCTATCAGCTGATGAGGTATTACCAAAGTTACATCACGGTGCAGAAACGCGCAATAGAAAGAGCAAGATGCCCTCCTTTGGCAGCCCTGTGCAATTATGCTCCCTCAAGCCTTTACACATCAAGTTGTATAGTGTATTCACATTTTTCTGAAAGGAAATTACCAATGCCTGGACATGTCACTATGTTACCTCCTTGCCAGGTAACCTGCTCTGTGATCATCTAATCAATGCCACTTTAAGCTATTTTTAATATTCTGGGTCAAACTTCCTCTCCCCATTGAACAATTCTTTCCTCTCAGCACTGCCAACAATATTAATTACAATAATTAATAACAAGCAACCTGCTATCAGTTTATACCATGCTCACTCTAGAACTTCCATAAAGAAATATAAACTTCACAGTTAGTCTTATCTTTAACTGCTTTACAAAAGAGCTTACCCATTCCTGATTATATCATAGGTCACCGTTGTAAAATCATTGGGGTTAGGAGATGCCACACAGGTGTCCACAAACAAGACCAGATTTGAGTCAGAGCTGTGCAGGTCAGCTTCAAGGAACAAAATCTGGTTGATATCAACATAGTACGGGGAGTCATAGACTGGTTGTGAGAAAGATGCTGTGTGATAAAATGTAAGGTTCACGTCGTATCTGCTATACTGAGTTTCATTGAGTTCAAAATTGTCCTCAGCAACATACATTATTTGTGTCCATGTGTTCTGGAGCATTTTGCAGTTGACGTGCAAGTGAAGCTTTTTACGTCTTGTGATTACAGAACCAGAAGAGGATCCACTGATAAGGTTGGAATAGATGATTGTATTGTTGTTTCCCTGTTTGGTATATAAAATGGAAAATTAACTTGCATAGTTAGGTTTCCTATTATGCAATGTAAACTTTGCTATAGCCTTACAGTAAGGTGCACAGTAAATGTGTCTTTTCTGTTGAAGTCTGATGCAGAAAAGTATAACTCTAGTCATTTCTGTTCTCAGGACATGGATCTGTTATCGCCATACCATGTCCAGTGACTACAAGGTGATCTAGGACACTATTCACATTAAGCCCAGATGCATCTGAATGAAATGAATTAAACTGAATTTAATACAATGCTTTGAACAATGCATGAAGGTTCTGGTCTAGCACAGTATTTAAGCTGAAATCTGACTTAAAATGCATTGGTTTTATTAAGCCAAAGCTTTCAATATCTGCTTAATTATCACAGTCAACTGGTGACCTTTTAAATATTGACTATTTGCTTCCTCTCATACCTTTTTTTTTTTTTTTTTGGCTTAGAAGGTCAAACAACAAGATGTAGTGAATGACCTGACAGCCAGCAAAGGAAATGCAAATGTTAATAAACTTTCACCTTCAAGAGAGAGGGAGAAGGTCACAGTCACAGGGACACTACCAGGCCCTGCAAACTACAGTATAGCCTTCAGTTCCTCGTGTTTTTCAAAATTTGAATTCTTCAGCTTGAATTTTGACACATTTACACAAAATATTTACACATTTTGCTGAAACACTTAAAGTCATACCTTTCTCACGGTGCCACAGCTGTTGTATGGTATGTTGAATATAACATACTTGGGTGTGATGTTGGGCTGACAGTACGAGTCATTCAAGGTGAGATTTGAAGTCCCGTAGCCCTCAGATTGAAGAAAGGCTCTGCTCACGACTACATGCATATAGTCGGGCAAACACAGAAGTGCTAACGGGGGAAGAACTCATGTTACAAGCTCATCAAAGCAAGCAAAAGTGTTTCCATGCTGTGACCTAAATAAGCAGTTCTTTTGCAGGAGCTGTTGGTATTGCAAGAAATGTTCACTATGCAAATGCTTGCTACTGATCTACTATGTAGTGAGGTATTGGCTAGTTTCAAAACAGGTCCTGACTTTCTCCTTTTTGTGACCTTGAGATCATTGGTGTTATAAATTATACAAAACCATTTCTAACACCACACAAAACAGCATAATTTTAAACTTGGTGAAGATGCTTTTCACACTATTTTGATTTTTTTCTGAGATTATGATGCACTATTAGAACAACAAACAAAAAGTTTTAATGTTCTAATAGACAGTGGTCGTAGCCACAGTGAGAAGTAACACTAAACCATGAAAAGCAAACAGTAAGATGGAAATTGCTTTATGGTTTAAGTTCCGCAAGTTTTCATTACACCAACTGACCCAGGGAGCTCTTCACAAAACTTGTTATCATCACCAAGAGGTTGTTTGCATGACAGCCCTTAAGCCCTAATAGACATGAATGCTCACAAATAAAATGCATGACCAGTGTCTGTAAAATTGCACATGAAGCTTCCAAAATCATTTATGAAATTACAAACAAATAAAAAAACACTTTTGAGGGGTAAACAGAGTCTAATAATGATAGATCTGCAGTTAAACAAAATTAGAGATAACAGCAAATGAGTGATTTGCTAAAGTCATTTAAGATCAACAATCAATGAATTAGCAGCTAATTTAGAAGCAGGCTTCAATATTAAACATGCACTTACTAGTACTCTGATCTGCTAGAATGGAGTAGTAGTCAGCCTGAAAGCCTCTGTATGTGTATTGAGAGTTACTGTGAAAGTAGACTGTCATCAGGTTTGAGGAAGAAGTGTATGTGCGAGAAGTCCCAGAACAGATTTTCCCAAGGAGAGGAGAAGTACGGAATGGCCCATCATAGATTTCCACATAATCAGACAGGCACCTGCCACCTTGCATCCTGAGGAGTAGATACAACCATTTACTTAAATAACCTTTTTTTTAAATAAAAAACAAACTCAGATAAACTGATTACAACAACAACAAAAAAGAATATTATACTGGGATGACTATTAAATCCTTGGAACAGGAATTATAACTTTCAATTGCTGTGTTATTAGATGCCATCCACATTGTTATGACTGGTTAAACAAAAATGAATTAAGTTTTCATCTTAGATGTACTGAAACTTTTGAATAACATCCTTGAAATCAAGAAGTTAAAAAACTACTAAGTCCAATATCGATCTTGTAATTTTCTCTATAAATCATTTTTTACTTACTGAATATCCCTGAATGTGAGTGTGACACGAAAATTGCTTGTTACTTGTATTTCCCAAACACAGTCAGCTTTGTTTGGATAATTTCCAGGGTAAAAGGGACTCTGCAGTGTCCCAGATGAATATGAAAGCAAACCACCGCAAGTATTATATGCTGCAGAGAAAAATGTGAGACGAGGAATACACACATATCATTTAAGGTTGCTTTTGGAATACATCTAAGTAGAGTCTGTAGTCTCAAAATTAGAGGCAAGAGCTTCTGGCTTTAATGGTCTTTTCATTAGATGATCTTTCTATTCATGTCTTTCATTAAAAGTCATTCATTTTCTTAATCTCATCACTCATAATCAAATCTGAATCACCTCTATTATAATTACTAATGACCAAATGGAAGAAAAAAAAAACAGTCAAAATTTTGTTGTTTTCAAATTGCAGAGTTGACAAATATCCCATACTTAAATGTGAAGGCATTGTCAAAGTCAAAAAATGGGACAAAATTTGTATGAGCTTGCAACCTAATGGAATACCAGAGGAATCAATTTGTGGGCTTCAATCTAATAGTTTAAAACTAAAATCAACATCACAAATTTCCAACCTACTTTTCAGTACAAGCACGAGGTAATCACAGAAAAGAAAAATAGACAGTGCCACCTGAATTATATTTCAAATCGAAACTGAAGAATTAATACCAACAGAGAAGAGAGTATGAAAGAGCAAAGAAAGATAAGGATATGGACTCTAAGGAAGAGAAATCCTACTGACTGTAGCAAAAATAGAAAGGGTCTGAACAGCAAGGCAGACATGATGATCTAGGGGAATGACAACTTTGCATTGGCCATGAATAATTCTGTAACATACATCCAGTACAAATGCATACACACACACAAATATACATGAAGATACAATAAATATCTATGCTAATGCTATAGATGTGATAAATATATATTTACATTTTTTTTAATCTAAAGGATAAGAAGCTATCAACATAGAAAGGCCTACGGAGAACTATGAGATTTTTAAATTTTAATTTCAACTTCTAGCAAACATGGCAAAAACCTTCTCTCACTAACGGACCTAAACATAATTATGTGAACAAATAAAAAGTTGAAATACATGCTATCCTAAAATGATATGCGTGAATGCACAGCTGAGATAGGAATTAGTCATACTTACGAAGAAGTGGACGATGACACCTACTTGCTAAGTAATTGTGAAATTACTTCTCAAGTGCCCAAATGTAAGTAGCTTTACTGGGTACAAACTCATCTGACTTTAGGGAACAATTGGAGACAATAATATAGTTATAATAGATGAAAAGGAATATGTGTGAAACTTACGAGCAGTAGCATTCCCCTCAATTACTACAGCTAGGGAATGACAGAGAGTGTTGTACTGGGCAGAGATGGGCAGGGTCCAGTCAAAACACTGATTAACCAGAGAAACAAAGCAAGCATTCTCAAAGCTACTTCCAGGAGGGTGCTGTCCTAAAAGGATGGCCCGGAGACTCCACACCTGCCAGCTGGGCAAGAAGGCAGGGTATTCACAGGAACACACAATGCACTTCATGGTGTATTTCTGGCAGGAACAGCCAGAAACACTTTCTGAAAAGGTTTGCATTTTCACCATGGTAAGTAGTAAAGGGCTGCTCTGGCATTATTCACAGATGGGAGAGGAGTCCCAGTTATCTGGAAAGAAACGTGAACTTGACAAAGCCAAAGAAAGCACACGGGCCAGAAAGGCCCCAGTCCTACACACAATAAAAATCAGCCTTACCAGTAGCGGTATCAGTCGCTGTCACTCCTAGAGAAAAATAAACACACACAGTGAAATTATATCTGTAAAGCATGAACATACCCAAGAAAAAAAAGGAAAGAAATCTTCAAGGCAAGACTGAGGCCAGTCTAGTCCACCACCCAGAAAAGAATTATGAAGGGGAAATAAAACTGTAATTCTTCAGAACATAAGGCTGCAAAGAAATAGGAGTCAGTGCCTTTTCATCCCAATGGAGAAGGTCAAACCATGGCTACTGACAGAGGGAAACAACACGGCACCTCGTCCTCCTTCTTCCTGCACAGTCCCAGGCAAAACGGCGTCCTTGAAAACTGAGGGATGGTGGGTTTGTCTTGGTCCTACCTGACTTAGACCTGACTGAGGCCAGGTTAGCCTGGTACCCAGACAAGAATTATGAGCAAAGTAAGAAAAAAGTAATTCTTAAGAGGACGAGGCTGCAGG
>NW_010578914.1:0-20896 GCF_000705375.1 Tinamus guttatus | reverse complement strand
CAGAAATTTCCATCTCCAATACACTGGGTCTCACAGATTTTCTTGTTTCTTCTTGAGACACTTGGCTTCTCTTGTCTCCCTAATTGCTTTTTCATGTCAAACTAGTGTTGAGCTGTAGCCTTTCTGACACATAGCAGTCTGTCACGCCACAAACTGTAATATCATGTATTGTTTCATCATGAAATCAGCTGGAGGAGTGACAATTTTGAAGGGGCATTATATGGGGACAGGACCTTTGTGCTCCCCTTCTGCTCTGTTCCTGGGAGGCAACAATCTGCTGGTTGGGTTTGCTCCCCCCAGGGTCCTGCTAGGGCTTTCCTACACCCCCAGTCTTTGTGGAGAGGGGCAATGTTGATGTAACCTCAATGTTCCCTCTAACCAGAGAGGTTGTTTTATTCCCTAAGGGATCTCCTGGGGTGTGCAGGGGCTGTGAGCTGATGTGCTAACATTTCCCAGTCCATGCTTAATCAGTCTAACAGTCCCATCAGCCCTTCTGGCAAGTGGACCCTAGGCCATCTTGCCTGCCCAAATGCAACCAGTGGCTAAACTGAAGAAAAAGACTGGGTAGAAGCAAAGGCACACAATATCCATCCACAAGGGAGGAGGCTGCAAAATTAGGTGGCTCTGAAGAGCCCTTTCCCTGTCTATCACCAACTATTGTGCACATAGGTTAAATGGATTTCTCACTTCTCTAAAAAAAAGTGAGTTGTTCTTTTATTTGCAAGGAGAGGCTAAGACAATAACTTGATACCCGCAGTTTTTGCCTGGAGTACAGTCTTGAGACCATAAATACTCCTGCAGGATAAATGGGAGAAAAAGTAATATCTAGAAATGGTTCAGAAGCAGTTCAGAGGTTTGTAAGAAGTAAAGTTGTGTGCTTCTTTCTTTCTCCCTTAGGTCCACAGCCAGACCTATCTAGCTGCATTCATTCTCACTTAGCTAAGTCCCATTCAGCGAAGTGTTTAACTTTGTGTTTAAATCCATCTGTGATCACCAAAGCAGAGAAGCAAGTGCTCCAAATTAAATGAATGCTGAAATCCTTCTCCTAGGAGATTGATTTTTTTCTAAACTGAAACTCTGCTTCTAAGTTCTTGCCAAAATTGAGCAGATACCAGAGGGTTTTGGCCCATTTGTGGCTCAGAGTACTATCACAGTTTAAATGTGTACAGCAACAACAAATAGAATTTAAATGTAGGATTCAAATGGCCCGACTTTTGTGGCTGGTGCAAAATCACCATCCCCCCGGTGATTGTGGAAGCCTCATTTGCTGTGTCTCTGTTAGGATACTGGACTAGTTTTATGCAGGAATCAAACCAGTCATTTCAAAGGATCTGTTTCATTCATATTGATCTAACACAATCTGCAGGCTAGCACATTAAAAAAAAAAAAGATTTAACTAATATTGTCTTAGATGCAATACCAGAGATACCTGTAGTTTGAAACTAGAGGATCAGAATGCATGGGACCAGACTAGCCACTCCTCTGCACATCAGCTGTGTGGAGCGTCCTTATCTGTGTAGCAAGAGACAAAGTGAATATATGAAATAGAGATATGCAGGCATTAAATTATACAGCTAATCAAAGGTTCAAAAGTTCAATCAGTGTGAAATTCTGTCAGAATATCAAGCATAATAAAACTGAAAACAGATTTCCCCAACTCACAATTAGTTTTGAACAACTCTGCTCTTATGGAAGTCCAAGGAAATCCTGCCGCTGATTTCAGTGCGAGCAGAAAATGTGGAGTAATCGTGAGAGATACCTCTGCCAAATTCACGTTCAAGACTGCAGCTATTGAGTGAGAACTGAAAATTCAAGATTTCCCAACCAGTAGCTCATAGACATCAAAGATAAGCACAGGTTCTACCTCCTGGTACACACTACTGCCATGTTGCCCAGGACCTACTGGACTTACTGGTCAACCTTGTGTTGGAGGAATAAGTACCGGCAATGTATCCATGGACCTTGCTTCATGCTGCATGTACCTCTGCCTTAAAAAAATCCCATTTTGAGTACTGCCCATATTTCATTGACATGGTTTAAAATGTCTGACAAGATGAAAGCCTGATGGGATGCTCTGGGTCATGATATCATTATTGCTTGCCAATTATGATAATAAAATAGCAACAACTAAATACCATTCAGTGGCTGTGCTAAGAATAGCTTGACTGAAATCTAATGACTATGTATCAGCATTAGAGAGCTGCTGAGTCTCAGAGAATCTCCTCTAATGAACAATTGGAATTTAACTAGCAAATGATGACTTTTGCAACTGAATCTAAAAGATGAACTCATTGCTACCATTTGATTATTAAGAGCTTATGTATTGATGCTCCATCATTTTAATAGATTTGCTTTTCCTTCTTGTAGAATACTACAATAAAAGTGCCGTGAATAGTAATTTGCTAATAATAATGCTAATAATGCTAATAATACCATAATCTTATTTAATCTAATTTAAATAGGCAGCAAAAGGCCTACTTAGAACACTTGCCTTTTGTTGGTGGAAAGATTCTCATTACAAAATTAAATTGCTTTTCAAACTCCTTTGGCACGCTAAAAAACACTCACCATTTACTAACCAGGCTGGAGCCTCAGATTCACAAAGTCTTTAGGGAAAAACTATCAGGCTGTGTTTAACAGCGATGGACTTAAGCATGTGCCTATGTAATTTGCTGAACTGGGCTTTCCCAAGCCTTTGGGCACAGTCTCAGTTTTAAAATGAGATTAATTTTGCATCCACATCAGTAGACTGTTAGTATCTCTGTCCATTTGTTTTTTCAGCAAAGTCCCTGCAAGTGACTGCAGAAATTAGTAGGAAGAAGAGAGAGTAGGTGAAGGCCACCCAGCAGAGATTCAGCTGAAATCAATTGGCAAAGCCTGTCTGGCATGCCACACTCTTAGGTTAATAGTAAATTTTTTTGCCTCTATGAGTACATTTAATATCCTGTACCAGAAAGAAATCCGCTGGGAGCATGCCACCCAAATATGGACTTTCATCAGTAATATTTAAAATAAACACAAGCATGAAATATTTTTAAGTTGGATCAAGGTTGAATTTGCAATACATTTTCTACATGCATAAACACGAGGAAACTTAACAGAATTCCATAAAGCAAGAATTAAAAGTGACTCTTTTAACTGGGAGTCTCATTTTGCCTGTGCATTTTACCATTTTGCATTTCAGTCATATCTTCCTTTGTGAGAACAGTGGCAAGTTCACCGCGTTTTGCTTCCTATCACTGCAGAGCTGTCGCATCTCTGGGAATAAGAGCTGGGCTCTCTCGTTGCCGCCGCATCACTCTGTAAACTTGCATTCTGATTGCAAAATCTTTATCAGCGGCAATGGATGAGACAGGAAGAATGTCATCTCAATTCTGGACCATTTGCAGGGCTGACAGGCTAAAAATACCTTTCCTTCCCAGTGACAAAGACGAGTTGGTATCGCAGGGATCAAGTAAACATAGGAGTCAATATGGTCTTTTTTATTTTTCCCCCCAATTTTTTTTTTTTTCAGACTAGGACCTTATTTTAAGTTTAAAGTAAGTGGGGTGGGCTAGAGTTGCACAACAGAGTAAAATGCCCTATTTGCTGCCCTTTGCAAATCATTGATGCTGACAGACATTTCTTGAAGGAGATATCATGGGCAGTGATGGTTAGGAGTGAAATGGGGACCAGGTAATTACAGAAGGAAAAGGGAGGAATGATGGTGTAGGAAAAAAAGCATTTTTCTCTCTTGTTTTTCTCTCCTACCTCCCCTTGCCTGGGTTTGGAGCCATGGGGAGCAGGATCGGGCTGGCAGCCCTCCACAAGACGGGGAACTCACCTCAGGTGCTACGTTTGGTGGCCACGCTTGGATAGATGAACCTTAGGCTGTGCTCCAAGCTGGCATCTCTCTGAAGGTGTTGAAAGTGAGGAGGGATTTTTGGATCTGCTTGTAGGGATTACTGTACTGATGTCCATCCTGTTTTCCATAGGGACTCGGATATTCCCACTCATCCCTGCTCCAGGGCGGTAGAGGGGAGTACGCTTCTTGGGCAATGCCCCTACTGCAGAGCAACCCCAGGTGACGGACAAGAAGATGTTAAAAATAAAATTTAAAATAAAAAAGCCTGCAAATTAAAGTTGAACAGAGAAGTAAGCTGTGTGAGAAAATAGTGACTTTCAGAGAGTACAGTTTGTCAGGAAGACAGCTGCTTTTTATAGCACACCTGGCATGGCTGATGGCAAAGACATTTGACATTTAGCTCTGATTGAGCAGCAGGTGGGGAGCAGGGAGCCAGAGCTAATGTAGGTGAAGTGTTCTGGAAGTGGAGCTAGGGGTGGGCAGCACCTGAGGAGAGCTGGGCAGCTTTGCTGGGAGCTCCTGTCTTGGCTCATCTGAGGGACCTTGACCTCACAAACTCATTCTTTCATGGGGAGCAAGAGCAGATACTGGAGCACTGGGAAAATGAGTTTTCTTCTCAAACGAGGGAGCGCTACTTGCAATATCCCTGCTTACAATATCCCTGCAGTTTCCTTCCTCAGTGAGTGGGAAGAGGAATAGGGAAATGAAGGAGAAAGGATATCTTATAGATGCTACGTCTAGAAAGGCTGAGAAAAGCACTCCCAAGGGCACCTCACCTTCCCTTCTTCCTCGTATACAAAAATCATATGCAAAAGAGGCAATTTCTTTATCATTCCTGTAACTCCAGGCTGCTTCTGCAGTGCAAGGTCAAGCCAGGGGAAGAGGAGCTTTCCGCTGTGTGTCCGTGTGTGCACACATGTGTGTCTGCTTGCAGCACCTGGATGTCATTACCTAGCATTCGGGCTGCAGAGAGGCCCATGTCCGGGCACCAGGAAGGATGCACAGCTAGAAGGAATTAGCCTCCCTGTGCCTGGATGTGTTTACTTGAGAGCCTTGGCGCAAATGTGCCTTTAGGGGAGATGTTTGCCATGCTAAAATCCAGGTCCTTTGCCCATCCCCTTGGCAGCTCTGTTAACTGGGCAAATTATTTGTTGCACGGGCTTATTTTAGGTGTTCAGAGGTGCCTAGGAGCCTGCAAGGCAGGATTTGGTCCACCAGGAGAATAGACACAGGGATAAGAGTGGAAGATCTGAGTTGGCATAATTTTGCCCCAAATCCAGACCTTCCCTTTGCAACTGGGTTATCGTGTAGCATTTGGCTAACTGTGTACATGATGTTTTCTGGATTTGCCCTGTAGGCACATAAATAGGACTCCTAAATTAAGATGACAGCTTTTGACACCCTATAATTCCCAAACTGCTACTTCTAGTGGGGAAATTGGGTGATACAGAGTGTGAATTAGGACTGAGGGTGACCCTCTGTCCCCTTAGTGTAGGCAAATTGCACCAATCCCAAACACTTGAGTAACCTCAAGTTCACTGAAATGGAACTGGACCATGGAGGTCTTGGTTTCACCAGTTGTAGAACATGGGTAGCAAGAAGGACCTATCTCCCAACCCACAAGGTGCAGCGTGGGCCCCCATAAGGTAACCTTGAACCTGCAAAGTGCTGAGTGTTGATGCTGCTGTCAGGAGGGGGGTATTGCCTGTGCTAAAGCTTGACGTGTTTCCTTTCCAACAGCCCATGGCTGTTCACTGTGACTCCTGAGTCCTTTGAGCTCCTTATTTTTATTTACTGTTTTTAATTATGTCTTCCTTGACCCTGTATGCATTTTATTTTTATTTATTGCTTAGGATATATTTGGTCAAAGGGAGAAAATTATCTCAGTAATTTACAGTCATCATTAATTTCATGACCATGTTAATTTAGGAGAGTTTACACCTTCTATTTGGGAAGGCAAAGTATTTGATGGAATAAATAATCTTTTCCTTAAGTGCTTGTCAGGCTGTAATTTTCAGTGAAGTCTTTCTTTTAATGTAAAATTAAGCTATGGGACTCACCACTACAGGACAAAAAAGGGGAGACAGTGTGAGCATCTGTGAGAAACTTAATTATGTCTTAATTAAGACTTAATAAACATGTAGGTTTCCCTCTAGGCAAATATGTTCACTTACATATGTGTAAAGACATATGTGTAAAGAGATGAAGAGCGAGAATGCATATTGCACAGAGCATTGGCTATGGAAAATAAAGGGATCTGAGAAAAAATATTGATATTGTTCAAGTATCAGATTTTTCCTTAGGGAAAAAATAAATTATATTTTCTATTTATTTTTGTTGTTTTGAACTGAAACATGTCGATTTGTGGACCAAACCCAAAATGTTCAAGGAATGATCTTGTATCAAACCATACTTGACGAAGGTGCTATGGTGTTTTGCGGATGCTGTGTTTTGAATATTCATTATCTCCTGTAGGCAAAACTCCCTCCAGGTTTGTGGTATAGTTGCTTTTTCTTCTTCACATCTATCTCAAATTCAAAGTGTTGAAAAATTCCTACTGCAAGCTAGCTGTCGGGAGGCCTATGTGTAATTGTATTCCTGCTTCCAGCAGAGAGAAATCTGTGTAGTGCTAGGAATGATGTGTTGATGTTGAGTTTATACTTTGTCACAAGCTCCGTATGTATTTATTGGAAAATGCATTTAGTTCCCGTGTGCTTTTCTTTCCATCTGAGAAGTGGGAAAATTAACTCTGGATGGAAGTTTCTTTCCTGCATAATTTCATAGGGGGCGAAAAACATTAGTGTTGTTATGATTTTCCATCTAATAACTCATTTTAGATGAACTCTGTTCCCAAAATATTATCAATATTGTGCCACAAGGAAATTGCAGTTTGTTCCTCATATCTTCCTCTAGCACCCAATTGCTAGCAGGACAAAATCTCCTATAATGCATTGTGTTTTCACTTCTTATTGAAGGGAAGTGCTAGGGAATCCAAAATCCACTTAATTCGATGATGCTTGCATTAACATTGGCTTTGTTTTGATGAAATCTGGCTGCACCCTGAGACTCTGCTTTAGAAGCAAGGTTGAAACACCCAGTCCTTCCCATGCATCAGTGTTCCGGATGGGCTCGGGATTCGGCAATAATCAGCCAGAACAAGGTGACTACATCGAGCATTTATTCAGGTGAAAGCACAGAAAAGAAGCAAAGTATGGATAACTACTCACGAGGTGATACCTGCCGGCAGGATACTGCACCCGAACATCCTTTCAAGCTGGCAGATCAGAGAGAGAGTTGCTGGCCAGCTCCCACGGAGACAGCGTAGGCCTCCGAGTTAGGAGTTTCTCCTTCCCCCCCCCGCTCTCCCCGCCCTGTCCTCTCTATGCCCAGTGCATCCTGCCACATAGTGTCAGTACGACCCAGGAGGCAGGCGGGGGGGCGGACAAACTCCTCCTTCAGTTGCGCAACACTCCCCTTGGGTGCGCAGGTGCGCACACCAGTCGGGGGTCCCAGCCCTCAATTCGAGGGTCCTGCCTTCCTCCTCTTCTTCCTCATTTCCGGGTGTGTGACCTCCAAAGCTAGTTTGGAGGATGTCTGCGGTTAAGCTGGCTACGAGCCTGGCTGAGCGGCCTCCTTCAACAGGTTTCTGGAGGGGGCTGCCTGTGAACTGGGCTGAGCAGCTGCATCCCTGCTCCTTATTGCTCAGCCTAGGCAGGCAAACATCTTTTTCTCAAGGTCTGCCCTTTGCTTCCCACGGGAGATTTTTATGACTCTACAGATCATAGAAATTTCCATCTCCAATACATACAGTAAAACTTCTTGGACACAGGGAGGAACAAACCCAGGAGGCTTAGGATTTTCCCCAAGCAATAAGTTATTTTTATTTTTTCCCCAGTGTGTAGAGCATCTAGTTGGAGGTCAAACTTGGTTAGGAAACTTGGGGGCATCATGTCCTCCTCTGGACAGCATGTTGGCTGTGGTGGGGACCATCCTATTTGGTGACCTGGCCAACCTGTTCTAGTGTGGTAGCAGCATCCTGCATCAGGAGGAGTGTTGCCAGCAGGTCAAGGGATGTGATCCTGCCCCTCTGCTCAGCTCTGGTGAGGCCGCACCTGGCGTATTGGGTGCAGTTCTGGGCTCCCCAGTACAAGAGGGACTTTGAGCTTCTAGAGAGGGTGCCGTGTAGGGCAACGAAGATGATTAAGGGCCTGGAGCATTTGTCGTATGAGGAAAGACTAAGCGAGCTGGGCCTGTTTAGTCTGGAGAAGAGAAGGCTGAGAGGAGATTTGATCAACATGTTCAAGTGCCTGAGGGGTGATTGTAGGGAGGATGGGGCCAGGCTCTTCTCCGTGTTGGCCAGTGACAGGACAAGGGGTAACGGGTGCAATTTGAAACACAGGAAGTTCCACCTCCATGTGAGGCAGAACTTCTTTCCTGTGAGAGTGACAGAGCCCTGGAACAGGCTGCCCAGAGAGGCTGTGGAGTCTCCTTCTCTGGAGATCTTCCAAACCCGCTTGGATGCCACCCTGTGCCCCATGCTCTAGGTGTCCCTGCTGGAGCAGGGTGGTTCGACTGGATGATCTCTAGAGGTCCCTTCCAACCTTAACCATTCTGTGATTCTGTGATTCTGTGAACTTCACTATTATCACCTGAGCCATTCTGGCTTCACTAATCTTTTTTTCACTAATTTTTTCACTAATTTTTTCACTTCACTAATTTTCTCTTCCAAACCTTTTTGCTTATGTTATCCCCCGTTTCCTTCCTCAGAGAAAAACAAACAAACAAAAACTCCTCTTAGCATGGCTGCAAAATACTTAGTCATCATTGACATTGTGGTCTTCTATAATCATAGAGCTCTGATTATATTTATGTTAACTACTTGTATTGTTTAGCTTTGGCTTGTGAAAAATAATTAATATTCATTAAACACCAAAGAGCTCACACAGGATATGATCCAGCTTCTGTTGAAATGAGTGAAACTCAGTGATTTAGATAGGTCTTTTGGGAAAAAAAAAAAGGGGAGGAGGACTGAAGTGCCCAGATACATCCATTAAAGATCATTGCAACCAGAAGGATGCCAAAAAAATTACAAATTGCACATCCAGTTTATTAGACTCAGACAAAATGGTGTGTCTACTTCCAGGGCAGAAAGTGAAAGCTATTTAGTGGCATCAACAACTAAACATGGGGAGAGAGGGATGCAGAAAAACATAAGGGAAGATTTAAGGCTGGCAGAATGATTTCACGCAAGTGAAACTGTGGGAAGAGTGCAGCATTTGGAGATATTTAGTGATCTTGAGTGGTCAGAGCTGAAGCTTTATGCCTTATCCCAAAATATGCATGGGAGAGGATTAAAAACTAAATATAGATCACATAGAGCAGAAAAATGGGTTACTTGTTCTGGGAAGGAACAAAATTAGGTAATTCCATAAAGTAAACCAATTTTAAACAGTTTTTGCAATATGTCTAGTTGCGGGGAAAATGTGTGTCTTAATTACTGCGTGTTCTGCTTAATTTGGGTTTAATTTTCCAATTATTTGGAGGTGCTGAGCAGCAGCATCCACTCTTTTGAACTCAAGCTGCAGGATATTAATACTGTCAGAGTAAGTGAGCCCAGTGTGACTGAACTGGGGACTAAAATATGGGAAGATCTCCAGGGCAAGGTTTTTGTGCATGTTAATTTAGAGATAGCAGCAGAATGCTATGGCATGACCACCTTCAGCTCTCTGTCATCCTTAAGAGACTCAAATTTGGCCAGTCTGGCCAAGATGACAATGGCATAATGATAATTACTGTGAAGTTCATCTGAGCGTGCATCCAGGAGACTCTCGTAGGCAATGAAGGGACTGAGCGCACGTCGTGAAGTGGTTTCCATTACAAGGAAACCATTGCTGCAACCCATAAATGTTAATGCTAATATTTCTTGGGCTGCCTCCATTTTGCCCCTAGACCTTTTTCAATAAACCTCCTAGCATGTCTCACACAACCGATGTCTTCCTGGCCACAAGACTTAATGAGATTATGTGTTAAAGATAATATCACCTAACATACTTCATTCAGTCAATATCGTCACTGTTAAATCTTTAATGACAAATGTTAAATATTTTATTTAATGGAGAACGTCCCTTCACCCCTGCCCAAGAATGATATTTCTCTCTCTATGAAGAATGATTGCAAACAATTCTGACAATAATTAATTTTCCATTCATTATTTTCTATTTCTGTACAGTGTGTTCTTTTCATTCTAGCTCTCTAACAAATTTGGCATTGAGACCCCTTCACCCTTTACATCTATTCAAGGAAAAGGTTCCATTCTTCATTAGGGCTATTTTAAAATCTGCAAAGAACTGTTTTCCAGATGTGGATATGCACAGACAGTAATTGCACTTCATGATCACTTCCAGCTGCCCTAAATGCCTGCCAACAAATTCCCATAAGGAGTGCATGTTTTGTGCTGCAAATCAGGGAGAACATTGTAAAATGATAATGTGTTGCACACTGCAGTACCTACAAGACTTATGGACTTTATAACTGAACTAATTGGAATTAGGCTTTACTTTAAAGGTCAAGAAAGTGACAAAGAAATGCAATCTTTGCATATAAATCTGTTGGGTTTGTTTTTGAGTAATACTGAGTACCTGTTTGTTGGATAATGTTAATTTCTGTAAATTCTGTTTTTGAATGCTCCATAAATGTCTTGCAAATATACATCACGGATATGGCAATCCCATATATTGAATTTGGATGCATAGTCAGACACCACATATTCTTTTACCAAGTAAAACGTTTGCCTCCTGGAACTCTTCTGGTGTGACCAGAACTTATAGTTATGGATCACATGTTCTGCTGGTGTTAAGGGCCTCAATTTTATTGATAGCAGAAGAGATGTGTACATACAGCTAGAGCTGAATTTGGTCCTGTATTTTTGTTATTTTAATAATGTAGTTTTTAAATAGATGTTTGTATAGTTCCAGTGCAGTTTTCTCCCTTTTTACTCACATATCCCTATGACTCTTGGCTGAGATAGAGTTTTCTGTATCTCAGAAGACCAGCAGAAAACATTATTTGCCACCTCAAAGTGAAAAACAGCATCCTAACAAGTATAGCAAATGCTCTATCTAGTGCGATCTCCCCTGAAAAAAATGACATTAGAAGAACTGAATTTCAAAAGCTATCATGTAACACTGTGCTCCAGTACTCACATGCCTCTAGTTCCAATAAACAACTGCTGCTAACACTCTGTGTAGACTATCCTGCACTCCATGCAAACTTTATCATGTCCCAAATTCCTAGAGATTGAAAATCTAGCATCACACTTCCAACCACACCTTCCACCTCAGTTGTGCCCCAACTGGTTTGCAGGTTTAGTTCAGCTGTAGCTCTGTTCTAGAAAGTAATCCCTAGAAATGCTCTGTGTTGTAGGGTCATCACCTCATACTAATGAGAAATGGAGCAATGACCTGGACATTGTGGTCAATCCTCAACCATACCTTTCCCGCGTGTTATTGCACTGTGCAGTTGCTCTGGCAGACATTTGTTTTGGAAAGGAGCCAGACATTGGTAAGAGGGAGATGCTCTGATAACTCAAGATGCTATCTGTGTAGTGTAGAAAATCCACATCTACTTCCCCAACCAAAGCTAGCCTGCTTTTTGTAGCACCTGGAAAATCTCTCCCATGCAGGAATTGCAGAGTGCAGGACACATTTGAAAATTATGTCCAGGTAGGAACTTACCTCAGAGATACCCAGTTTTGAAGGCTTGACTTGTTTCTGCAGTGCTTTGAGCACTTGGAGAGTTGTTCTTGTAGTGAGAAGTGGTTCTTGTATTTGGTAAAGATAAATTAGCCTCTTGTTAGAATATAATATATGAATGATAATGAAAGTCTTTAGGATATTAAGAGGGAGATACTTTACCTGAAGGCTGATGCCCCCTGGATGTGTTTTTGTGTCTGTGTGTGTAAGATGTGCACAAGTATCTAGTGACCAGAGATGAAGGATTTTGGCTCTATTTTCTTTGTGGTTTAAGAGAGGAACTGTGCTGCCTGTGGTGTTGTCCTCTGTTCAGGACAGCGGGCCAAATTCAAATGAGCAGGTGCCAACAGGATGATATTGCATAGTCTAATGAGAGTAGGAGAGAAGCTAATCAAGATTTTTGTTTGTTTGTTTGTTTTTGTTTTTTTTTCCCACAAATATCTCTGGCTTTGGGTAAGCTATTCCCATGCAGAGCTTCAGGCTGATGCAATCTCATGATGCCTGTGCTCTGGACTGGCAGGACAGGTGCCACGCATTGCTAAAGCTCATGACCTCTGCAAGCCCTCTGTTCTGATTTATTTATGAGACCAAGATTATCATACTTTATGAGGAGTGGGGATGTTGCTTAGAGCAAGGGATCTGGGACAGTCTTATGACAATCCACTGAATCTGCTCTAACCACCTTTCTGTCTTTTATTTCTTCTTCAGAATCACCTCCTCTCCTTGGACTAGCATGTTGTAAAATGCCATAGTAATCCCTCTGCTGGTATTTTATGTCCATGCATTAGTGCCTACAGGCTTTGGTTCATTTTATGGAGGGATATTTTTATCATTTTTCAAGTACCAAACTGCGGAACCCCAACGGAATTCATACCACCTAACTTGAGAGTCCAAAGGGTAGATGTCTCCACCTGAACTATTTATCTCTGGTTCATTTTATAGTCAGTGAAGAAAGTGAGAATCTGAATCATCTAGTTTAGAATTACAGGAATTGCCTTTTGGAGTGTTTCCAGTGACTTGGGTGACTAGCTAGGGTGACATCTACATCTTAGACCTGTAAAGTTGAGCACCTAAATCCCATGCTAAGTTTCCCACATGGGAAAGAAAAGGAGAAACCCCCAAGGCGTTATCTGGGAATACCAGGAATACCTGGGATACCTAGGAGGGGGCAGACTGAGCACCCCCTGTTTGATGGCCCCAATGTTAAAGGACTTGGCTCCTCCAGCCACAGCTCTCATTGATCATGGCTGAATGCCCAACTTGGAGTCCAGTAAGATGAACAAGGGTCTTTCCACTGACTTGCTGATGGACCTTATTGGGATCCCTGTGACAAAAGTAACAGCCTGTCTGTACTGCAAGCACGAGTGACATTGCTGGTATCACAATGCAACTGTGTGGTCTTTTCTTGTAGTAGGTGGAGATCATTCACCAGAGCAGCCCAGTGGGCCACACTGGTCCATTGGTTGAACACGAACAAATGTGCAAAGGTGGCACCACTGGTCCTCATGCCTCTGTGGCTATCAGGCTTTTAGAAGCAGCTTTGCCACTTGGTAGACAAAAATATATATATATATATATATATATATATATATTTCTTCCTATGGCATTTGTCTTGATAGGTGGGAAAGCCCTTGTAGCTGGGGATGGGAAAAGAATTAACAATCTTTTGTTTTAAAGTTTTGCTATTATGGGGTCTGCATGTGCTCCGTGGTAAAAATTCATCAACAACATTAATTTATGGTGTCTTCATTCACAACCCTCCCACACCCAGACATTCACACATGTCTATGGTTCACAGCCGAAGACACCCACTGATGTACAATTCATCAAGGATTCCTTTCAGCAGCGGGTATTTCTGATGATGGATTTTTTTTTTACTTTGCTCTTCGTCTGACCCACTGCCTGTGCTATCTGGGTGTCTTGCCCAGAGTCTATTGGTTTTTCTACTCTGACCTTTTGTTTAAACATATCTATTTCTTAAAGTTAAGGCTTATTGAAATTTCAGGAGGAAAAGTACTTCTGCCAAAAATACAGTTTTGTCAAACCTAATTTTTGGCAAGAAAATGTCAGCTATACAGATATGCACACACAAAAGTTTGCCTGCAAGGAATCCAAAAGAAAAAATATTGTTTTGAGTGATCATTTCAAAACAAGATGAAATATTGTGTTACAGTGCAACCTAAACTGTCTTTTTTTTCAGCAAAACTCTCCCATATTTTAAAAGAAAATATCATTTTTGAAGCATCATCCTGAGTTTTTTTTTTTTAATTTTACTTTCTTGGAAAGTGCTCAAGAATCTACATCTAGAATTATTTTTTATTTAATTTGACCTGATCTCAGGATCTGCTTGTATAGTATAGCAAGTGCTATGCTTGTATAGAGCTGCTCTTTTCTGTAGAGAATTTCCCCATATCTTCTACTCAATTAATGCAACTAATGGCTATAGAGGGAGTGTTTCATTTTACACCCACCTAACAATGGCAAGTTAAATGATTTGGTTCCAATTACACAGAAGGCTGACAGAGAAGAGAAAAAATAGCCCCTCTCCATTCACATACAGTCTTTGTGCCCCTTGGACATCCACAAGAGCTGGTCCTAGATTTATTACTTGCTGAAGTGCTCTTTGTTTTTGCAGTGTGTGGGAGGCCTTTAGGAGGGGAAGGGCCGTTTTAAGGACCTGGGTGTTACGAGATGGATCTTCAAAGCTCCTCGCTACCTCCCGCGCTTCCCTTTCTGTCTGTGTCCCAGCATTGCTGGCTGCGACCTTGCACAGAGCTTGCCCATCTGTGCGGCCTCCCTGCACTCACTGCCTCCGTCCTTTTCAACTGTTCCTCTTTGTAATCGGTCCCAAAGCCCTCTGAGGCTGGTGGCTTTAAAGCGGAGGGGGGTTAGATGATGGTTGTGTGGTCTTTCATGACAAACCCAACCTCCCATCACAAGGAAAAAAGCAGCGAGGCTCCTGTGTTTTCTCTTGACCTTTCTCCCCAAATGATCAATATCTGGAGGATGTTCAGCCTATTAAACTCTGTGCCAGTAGAGAGGCTGTTTCATACATTCAACCCTCTTTTCCTGGCTGCAAAACCAAAAAAAGAGAGATCGAGGGAACCCTCTCCAGTAAATTCCTGCAAGGCAACATATTGCAACAGCAGCTCTTCCACAGCAACGTATGGAAGGCTCATGTCCAAAATAATAGCTCTCCAGCCATGATGAGAATCATAAAGAAAGCACTTAGCCCTCTTAAGCCAAAATCAATAACATTTTTTTTTCTTAGCTCAAAAGGACAAAACTGTTTTGCCATCACACCAGCAGGCCATTCCTCAAGATGAGATGCCTCCATCAAAGGCAGCAAAACCCGCAGAAACTGAATTAGCTTAGCTCCACTAGCCTCTAATCGTGGAAGGTTTAGGTAATTCTATCTGCTCAAAGTGGATAAACAGTTTCAATTGCCGACCATGGTAAGTGGGGTCTGTTTTAAATTTAGAAACATTTTGTAGCCTTGAGTAGTGTCTTTCATGTGACCTTGACAGTAGCAAAGTCCGGTGTGGGTTGGGTCCTTATCCAAACTTTCATTTTTTTCCCATGAGATGGTACTGTTACCACTGAGAAGTAAGTGGGACTTTTTTGGCCAAAAGTGCTCTGTGTCAGTTGATATATAAAAAAAGTAAAAATTAAAAGTCAGCTTGATGGTAGGTTCGCTCATCATACCCTCTGCACCATGACTCTTCCATACACACAGATGCTCTCCCATGTTATTACTGGTGAGGTTCTAGGATAGCATTCCTTTCTAAGTCCCTTGTTTAGGTCTCCACTAAAATCAATGCCAAAGGCCCTAGCATCAACCTGTGCAATAGGTGTGAGTTGGATGGAAGTGGAAAGTGAGGCGTGGTGGAGTTAGGGGATCTGCTAGAGGTGAGGGAGAAACCTGGAAGAGGCATGGATGGAAGGCAGTTTTGATTAACTGAGGCCTTAATGGCCTTCCTTGTCCTCTCAAGAGCAGTGTACTTTTTTGCAGGGGCAAATGAACTCACTTAAGTCTATGACTTTCACCTGAAATGGATGTTCAACCCTCCTACCCCCATATTGCAAAGTTGTCTGTGAATTTGTTGATTCTGACTCCATAAAACACCTTCCTTCCTGTACTCTGCCTTCCCCTAACACTGCTGTGATCTCTTGTCCATGCCCAAATCCATGTGCTGATTTCAGCAAGAATCTCCCTCTGCATAGCTCAGGCCCATGGAAGTTGTTTCACAACTCATCTTCAAGAAACATTTAATAATTCTAAATTCATTATTAATCTTACATGTCTCATTATTTTGGATATTGTGCAAATGGATCTAAGAAACAGCCTTTCCTGCAGATTTTTTAATGTTGACAAATAAGATAAATAAAAGGATGAAAGGAATCAATTTTATTACATTCCCAATTGAGATAAGGAACTTCAGGAAACAGCTTATATCTCAGGAAGTGGGTGAATACTTGCTTAAGTTCTGTTAGGTTTTGTGGACCTTTGGCATATATGTAAAACTTACTTAAGTGCTTCCTTGACTGACAGCTAAATGAATTACCTAAGATAAGTAACCCAAAGACTATGTGGCTGAGTCATGAATTTAGTCCATATCTCTAGTGACATAAAGTGTATCACCTCCAACACCACTTCTGATTTATTATTTCTCTTCCCCTTTCTTATATTTTAATAAACTCAGTAAATTATTCACTCTCAGTGTGAGAACACTCACAAATATTTCTGTACTATTCTTCCTATTTTAATTTTAATTGAAATTATGGCGTTTTTAAGTGAAAAAAGAAAGGAAAAATTGAAGTCAAGGATAACATCTGTAATCACAAAAACTGCACAGATTTCCATAGTCAGAACATTATTACACAGACGATGGCTTTCAGTTTAAAAACATTAATTATAACTCGCCAGGGATTGTTTTTACAGTGCGAAACTTCTTTTGACACTGCCATGGGTTTTTATTAGGGAGTTTATAAAAGAGAATCTTAAATAAATACAGCTGGTGCTAACTACAAGTAGGATAGGATTATAGACGGCAAAATTAGCCAGATAGATGGTCTCAAAGGTCCTTCCTAGATAGAATTTGCAATTATGGAAATAGGGGCACTGCGGACAAGAGTGTCAGAAAGAAACTGTGATGCAGGCCAAGGAAGAAACTGTAGGATGTAGTTTAAAGTTTTCAAAGGTCAATAAAACATCATATAGCAGGAGTCACTATTGGTTAATGCTACTTGATGTATTGTGCATTGTATGTTGCTTCTTCACAATCAAATAGGGTTCAAACACAGGCCTGAGTGCTATTCCATGTTTTTCTAATCAGTTTATGTTGTGAAAGGTTATTGTTTCTTTCTCTGAAGTTTGTTTTCTGCAGAAAAACATTGGATTTTTAAATCACAAACTCAGTGCAGGATCCCAGAAACGTTGAGAGTAAATATTCTTCCATAATTGTTTATGGCATAATTGTAGTTCTGTTTCCTTATATTCTCATTTTGTTCTATTATCCACTATCCCACATTTCAACTTGGCCAAGGACATCTCTGATGCATATTTCAGCATGATAGGAGCAAAAAAGACACAGAGAAGATGCATTCCAACCAAAAATGATGTCTTTTATAAGGGAATAGGAGCATGACAAAGCAAAACTCTCAGGCATCAACCCATGTGAAAGAGGTCATCCCCATACTGCAGCTCCCTGAGATATATATGCAAGTGGGGTCCATGTGCTACAGGAATATAATATCCCTTGGATCCCTACCAGCCCTCTGTGCTGCGGATCCTCTTTCCCCAGCAAAGCAAGTCCTTGCCCAAAGATTCAACATTCATGCACTGTAGATAAATAATTTACTACCACGCTCCTCTCCCTGTACCCCGCACTTTTGGCATCATACTGAATTTCATACCATGCTTGCCACAAGCCTTACGAGGGTTTATGTGCGTGTGTGTGTGTGTCAAGGCTTAGAGAAGAGCGCTGAATTTTCTAATACTAAAGGGCCCATTTCATGTTATTTATGGCCTCACTAGTGTCGGAACAGAGACCTATAAATTGTAAACATAGGAACACTAATTCTAGCAGCAGCAAGTTTTAGTCACATGTAATTAAAACATCCCAAAGTCTTTCAGCAGTAATGTATTTCCAAATGACACCGTTGGGACAGGGAGAAATGGGAAATGGAGGAATCAGCAGTATTTCAAAGCCGTGGCCATTGTTGGCTTTGGGGGCTCTCCGCAGCACTGGCAGTGTTGCCAAGTCTGCAGGTTTCTTGATTTTTTTTTTTGCTATTATATATTTTAATGACAATGTCATTGATTTCCAGAAACAGCAGAGACATTCGCTGCTCTAGGATGCCATCATGAACTTCAGGGGCTGAGGCTGCGGACCAAGCTGAAATAAAATCTAAACGAAGCTCTGTGATGGCATTTTAGTCATGGATTAGAGAAAGTAAAGAGGAGAAAATACTCCTTTTTTTCTCTACACTTTTATCCCCAACAGTGAGCTAAATCTGGGGACTGAGTCTTTTTATGAGGTTTGAGAAATTTGGGGTCCTGTTGCTTTTGCTGTTCTTTCTCATAGGAGCTTTGGCGCAACTGGTTTCTTGGAGTCAGAAGGAGTGGGGAAAGGCAATGGCCTGTTTTCCAGTATACGTGAGGAACATGTTCTATCTGGCACACCACTAACCTGGGAAATTCAAGTTGTTATTGCTGCCAAGATGTGGGGAGATCTGCAGCAGATCTCATGACCACTGGAATTAAAAAAAATAAACTGAAGCTGCAAGCAACAGCGATGCCTTGTATGCAGTGCACCATCTGCTGTTTCTTTCTGCCCATCAGACAGCCAAAGTTTAGGATCTACGTGGATGGTGAGAGTGTTTAGTACTGGATGAGAGAGCACACACTTGCTTTGGAGGCAAACCCCTTGGATCCAGAGGAACTGGGAGGCCAGGCCTACCCTTTTCCCTCTTGGAAACAAGATGTTCCTCTTCCACCTTTCAGGACAAAAGCTAGCCAGGACCTATGATGGGAAACCATCCCCTGGAGGCAGACGATCACATGGCAGTCCATTGCAGTCACTCTGAAGCATCTGCTAACAGCTGCCTGGATGGACCACTGCATTGATTCGGGCTGACAACTCTTGTGCTCATTTCCAGCGTGGATCCTCAGGCTAGCACTGGCTGCTGATCAGAGATATATGCACAGCATGGAGCCTTGTTGTGAAGTCTCGGAGCAAGTCCTGTCCCGGAGCAGCACCGAACCCCTTGTGTTGGAAGGGGCAGTGGGTGCAGAGCAAAGGCACCTCTTGGTGACGTGCCTGGCTGTCAAGTGATATCACCTGCGTATCAGGATGTTTTGAGGGACAGGCTGCTCAGCTTGCATCTAACTTTCTGCTGCATAACACAGATCCAAAGCGAATCACTGTATATTTAAGTTGGATTTCAGTGAATTCACCTTTGGTGTTGAATTTCTAGAGCAGGGGCTATCCTGTGGTGTGAAGACTGTCCTTAATCCAGTCATACTGGAGCAGATCAATGGTCCACATATCCCTTGGAAACACAGAGACAATCTTCTGGGGTGAGAGATGCTGTTGAGGGCATCGTCTCATAGCATGAGGTCTGGTGTAGGACTGGCCAGGTGTGATTGGAACAGTGTGATGGGTTGGATTGGAGGGAAATAGTTGAGGAGCAAGGAAGACTTACTGTCATTACTGGCAATAATGAGAAGAGGCATCACTGGAATTTGGCTAAAGGAGCCCAAGCTAGCAGAGAGAGAAAGTTTTTTTTTTTTTTTTATGTTGCAGTGCTTGTATATCCTCATGATTAATGATGACACTTTATCCTCTCAGATGGTGTTTGCAAGGATAGCCTTTTTTTTTGTGAGGTGATCCTGAGACATGTTTGGATGAAATTTTATAGGGCAAGAACAGAGATGAGGAAGAAGATATTTGGAGTCCCTGAACTGGGATGGAGGCAAGTGTTCAGTGAAGCCCTGAGAGGATAACGCATTTTCCTAAATTCCTACAGAACTGATGTTTTTCCTGAAATATGCCCGATAGTTCAGTGCTATCCATTTTGTCCTAGCAGGAAGATCCCATTGGCGTTTCAGCTGTTTTATTTTTCCATTGGATGCAATGTCCTCAACTCTGGTTTCTACCTACATGTAGGGAATGATGATGCTTACTGTCTACGAGGACTTTTAAGTTTTTTATCCAAGACAAATTTATTTGGAAATTTTGGGGGCATCCTGTCTTATGTTATTCATGTCAGGAGATAAATCACAGCTCCATTTGGATTTCAATTTCCTTTGCTGTTCTAGGTATTCAAGCTCCTGTTTACAGGAAAGTTGTCAAAGTCATCTTCATAGTCAGCATTTTACCCTTTGGTGTTGGTTCTGGGGAAGCATCACAGTTACATTTCTCACTACTAAACCCATTGAAACACAGTGCCAGCTTACAAAACTGCTAACAGCAATCTGAGATACAAAGAGTAGGATTCTTCTGGCTTAAGTTTAGTCATGAAAAATATAGATGTTGCAATGTTCTAATGCCTCCTCACTCCCTTTATAGGTAACAGAGAGGCATCTTCTGGTTAATTGTATTATTCATTTGGTCTCAGCGATTCTCTGGGAAGTCTCTCTAAAGTCACTTCAAGAAGAGCTTGGCTGCTTTATATTAGTCACTGGCTTTTAGATGGTTAAAATTAAGGTAGCATTAAAAGTTGGTTGATGCAGAAGTATTTTTTGTTCTGGCAGAAAGTATTTTTATTCTGCTTACAAGGTACAGTGGACAATGAGCTCAAATAGAAGCAAACACAATTATTGTTGCTGTTGCATGCCAGGAATATTTTTGCAGGCATCTCAGCTTTTAAGATTCTTTAAATATAACACTCATTGCTAAGTTCTTGGATTTTCTCAGGGAGGAAAAATAGTCTCTTGACTATTGCCATTACTGGAAAGTATTAATTTTATTTCATGAAAAATGTTGTCTTCCAGAGATTTTTAACAATTCTACTTCAGAATGAAGGGGGACAGATTTCCAAATTTGTCATAACAGTAATGATTGCAAAAGGAGCTCAGAACACCTAACAGCACTTAGTCCTGATATCTAGGAAACTTGGGTTCAGCTCCACATTGTAAATCAGGATTTTTTTTCCCCTGTGAGAAATCTTGTGGACAAAGCTTTCACTCAAACAAACATGCATTTTCCACAAGCAAACAAACAAAAAATCCAAATGTTCTGCTGAAAAATTCATCACTAGCTCTGTCTTATGACCTTGGCTGTTTTTCAGGATGACT
>NW_010578911.1:7169-34138 GCF_000705375.1 Tinamus guttatus | reverse complement strand
GCATTTTGAGGCAAACATCCCTTCCAGTAGGTTGTGTTCCTGCCTCAGGAAGGGATGCTTCAGGATTTCAAGGCTTTGGCTGTTGTTACCGGGAGTCGCTAGTATTTTATAGCTTACGTAGAAACCCACAAGATGGGCTGAAGGAAAGAGCTGTAGGCTCAAGGATGTAGAGTTCATGACAGCATGTTGAAAATAGTCTATAACTCTTGCTGAAAAGATTGGGAGGGCTCTAGAACTCCCTGGAAAACTGCAGTCCCATGCAGCTTCAGCTGTAAGCTAAAAGCTTTAACTGTGGTATGCTGGACTTGACACACTTGTATTTAGCAAAACAAACCTTGAAGTTCTGGCCACTGCTTGATTCTCTGTTGTGGTTCCTTATCCAAGCAACATAAGCAGGATTGCTCACAGAGAAGATCTTATGGGTGAGCTTTCTGACAAGTTTTCTTATAAGCACCAGGGATGGATTTGAGTCAAATCTGTATTTTTAATATTTCCTTGAGCAATTTTTTCCAGTTTATCCACTTTTCATCATGTTTTTGACCATGTAATTTGGAACTTTTTTATATAAAATGTACATTAGCCCTCTGTATTTGAAGTAGTATTGTAATAAGCAAAGGGACCAAAAAGAGCATATACTCAAGCAAGAATGTTACCACCTAATAGCTTGCTAGGAGCAGCAAATTAATAATCAAAAAACAAATGAATTGCTCTGAAGTTTTCTTGTTACAAGATTTAATCCTTGTTAGACCAAAAGATATATCAGGGAGCTGTGATTCATGTGTTGTTGTCTTCAAAGCTGAAAGAATTAAACTTTTTTTTTTTTAACAAAATGGTGTTTCTAAGACCATTACATGGAAAATAATTATAATTTTCTCAGATACAGCTACAGTTTTCATTAATTGGTGAGGTATCACAGGCTTCCCATCTACTACATTTTTATGTTGCTTTCCCTATTGAAAAAGAAATAGCAAACAAGTGAAAGATCTGTACTTCACAGGAAAAGGTAAACTTGTCTCTGAATAACAAATTCCTTCATACAGGCATATATTTCCTACTTTTTCAGTCTTAAGGGACAGTTTCATTTAAAGTATAATCATAACATACACAGAATAAATTGCTTTCACCTCTATAGTAGCTAATAAGCCCCCTTAACACCATGACAGCACTTAAATCTAGAGCAGGTTCAAATAAAGAAAACCAAATTGTGTTTTTCCACCTTGGGAGTTTTGGACAGACTTAAGAAGTTCCCAGCAGATGGAGGTGTTTTTCTGGTGATTGTTTCGTGCTTATTTTGCTGCTGTGAATAATACTCTGGTCTAATAGGTATTCTGGGTCAAATCCCCACTGACAAAAACATGAGGAAACTCTCAGCAAGTAGTAAATTTAGTTGCTGAGCTCCCACCTTACTGTATTACTGCACAGCTTTGACTTTTGCCTAAGTGCTTGTGTGTTCCAGCGTTGGGTGGTGCGAGCTCAGTGATCAAACTTGCTGCCCTGGGCTGGGTGGTCTTTGCTTCAGACATGTGCCAAAGACCGTGGAGAGACTGTCTTATTCATCTGAGCAAATTTGGGATGAGACCTCCAAATCCCCCTCTGGTGTCTAGTGTCGTCTTTCTCGTACCTCCTTTTGTGAGCATCGGCACTCAGTATCTACCCTTAAACAGAGCTAAACCTTTAGCTATGTGCTCTTCCTGCTTAAGCCTATGTTTGGAGTAGGCTTAGTTATTCAGAAGTTATTAGCTAGAATGTGTGAGTTCTAGTTTTGTTTTGTGGCTTTTTTGAGTGTGGTTGGTCACAACTCTTTCTTTAGAAAGAAAGCAGAGTCCATAATGCGTGCTCATTGATTTCTAATAACAAAACAGGTTATTTCCAGCTTCTACGGAAGACTTTGCCTTGTATTTTTATCTGTATATATACGTGTCCAGAACTGTTGTTTCATCTCAAGATATAAATTATTGAACTGGCAAACTCCATGAATAATTAACATCAATATTAACATAATACAAACAGTATACATTGCTGTTGGCAAACAAATGGGAAAGCAAAGTCCCTGCCTAAAAGCATTTCCAGCTAACAAAATACTATATGAATATGATGTGTATACAACAAAGTGGCATATATACAAACATGTATATTTGCATGTCTAAAATGTGTGCGTTCATGACGGTATGTTTAAAGGATGTGGCATTCTTTGCAGTTTTGCAAAACTCAGTTTGTCCAACAAGTTTTACATGCTAACCAGTAATACAATATTTTTTTCTTAGTGTATTCGTAGGCATGTTGGTGTCGGGAACTTTTTTACCCCATACATGTAGTTTTCTCTTCCCTCCCTTTGTTTTCTGGAGTTTCCCTCAGTAACAAGAATTAACTCCTTACTGCATACTGGTGTTTTTGATGTCCTGTCCGCAGTTTGTTTTTGCACCCGTGCTGTCCGTGGTCTGGAGCCTAGCCAGCAGCAGCCTTAGTTTCATGTTTTGCGCTCATGATCAGATGCAGTCACTGCTCAGACTTATTAATTAGTAGTGAGACAAAACGTCTGCTTTCCAGCAGAGACTTGTGTGTAATGTTGTGGCGTTGGGAGCAGACTCCTGTGTGGATTCTGGTCTCGCTTGGAGCTAGGTGAAGCTGTAAGTGTGAGGGTGTTTGTTGCTTGACCCCTACACTCCTCTGTGTAAGTGTGAAATCTATAAATGAGGGAGGAAAAAAAAGGTAACTGAGTCTTGCTGTGACAGGTTTGCTTTCTCCCCCCAAACCAGGGGTTGTAATAACCACTGCATGGCCTCCTTGATCGCAGGATGCTGCGTTTTGAGTATCCTCTCAGCCACAGCTTTTATCTCCTGCCGAGCAGGGGTTCGTGGTGCTGGCAGGAGCTGCTTGGAGCAGCCCGGTCACGACGTGTCTGCGGCTTCAGGAGCCCCCTCTGCCACACAGGGTTGCGCAGCCTTTAGCCCTGGTTTGAAGCATAGTCTGCCACAGATGAAGGTCCCTTAAGGTGCCATGGAATTGCTCGGTGTTCAAAGCAGGCTGAGAGATAACCGATGCAGTCAGATGTGAAACGTTACAGCACAGTCAAGCTACAGATGGCCTCAGATGAGACTTTTCTCCAGCCTAGTCCAAATTCTGCCCCATCCACGTAAGTTTCACCTCTGATACTACTGAGTCGCCTCGCTGCCTTCAGTCCCCCTCTTGCTTGCTGTTGGTTTTTGTGTGTGTCGCACGTGTTTTGTGTGGGGAGCCCGGGGCCATCCTGCTTGCAGGCCATGTCGGGACGCAGCCTCGCAGGGCCAAGCTCAGCGCCACCTGCCCGCTCAGCAAGGAGGGCTGGAGGGCACTCGATAAAACAGGGAAACGCTGCTCACGTCTCCAGGCCTCAGTGCCTTGGGCAAGCACCCTGTTTGCTTTTCCATCCTTCTCCTGCAGGGCCTGCTTTGAAGGAAACAGTGCTGTGCAGGGCTTTGGCTTAAGGGGAGCAACGATGTGGCAGCAATCGATAGATCTGGACATTCTTCTCCATGGATAGAGGATTCATCTTAAACTTGAAGCTTTTCAAGAACCGAGCACATGGATAAGTCAGGCAGAACTTTTGCAATCGAGGCAATGAGAACAATTTGGAGTAACATATTTGCTTTAATATGTTAATATGAAAGGTAGAAACAGCACATGTACACACTTATTTGTTTATTTACATTTTACTTGCATTTAATTGCAAATCTCAGGCAGGAGACAGTAAATAATTGACTGGTTAATCCATGCCCATCCCATGTTTAATTACATTGTTGGATGGTACCTGAAGTGCAGATTGAGGTACTGCTAAGCGAATTGAACAGTAACAGCACCAAAATGTTATGTGTGTGCTCCCTTCCCGCCTGCGACCTCACACCTGCCTTACGCTGGCCCGTAACGAATCCGTGCTGGCTGCATCGGAGACACAAACCAGCAGTAAAACACAACCAAAACATAAAGAAAGAAGAAGATACAGAGGAGGAGGGAAGGGAGTTGGGACTGGAAAGAACAATTTGTTGGAGTCAGTTTCCTGGGCAGAGGCAGAGGGAGAAGAGAGCATGTTTGGGCTGTGGGGTGAGACTGGCTTTTGCCCAAAGCTCCCGTGCCTCCAGCACGGCCGTGGTGGGAATTGCACCTCGTGTTCAGCATTCGCAGTGTGGGGGCACCTACAGCGCAGCCGCAGCGAGAGCTGCCCAGGGCTCCTGCACACCTACCTGCAGGGAGAAAATCTGAGCTGGCACTTCAGGCCTTCTCCCAGTGCCTTAAGAGTCCGCTGCTTTTCCTAGGTGGTGACTTGAATTGGCAATACTCAGGGTTTGCATTAAGAATGCTTAACATGCATTAATGCTTCCTTTCTGCTGCCCTGGAAAGGAAAATATATTTTGCCCATCTTACCAAATCCTAAGCACTGTAACACTGATGTTCCCTGGAAGAAGTTGAAATTTCGTATGCCAATTACAAAGTCTGCAGGCAAAGGATTTTGTTTCATTCCAAGTAAATGGTGCATGGGGTTGTATAGTGCAAACATTAACCTTGAGTGCTATTTGATACCACAGCAAATGATTTCTTCAGAGGACAGGAAATCTTATAAATCACATCATGTGTGTTGCTAATACTGGATTCCCTGCTAAGCCAGAGTAAACAGAAACGATGTAAAAGCAACCGCAGAAGAGATCTCAGTATGAAATATGACCATAACATTTCATTATAATCAGAATCACAGTTTACTTTCAGCATTAAGGTCTGCAGTAGGTAAACTCACCACCTGAAAATTAAAAGCTAATCTATGGAAAATTGTGGCTATGGGGCATGAATTCTTTATTTGCATTTTTAAATGAAGAGAGTAAATTACACATTTCAGACACTCGGGAGGGAAATATATTTTATTTCTCATTCTGTTTGTTTAATCATACTCTTTCCCCAGTCTGTGCTCACCAGCAAAGACTCAAAAGTATATATATATATATATATTTTTTTTTTCAGAGCTGCTTATCATCTAAAGCTCCCATGGACTTTAACGGGAGCTGTGCTCAGCACTCTGGAAATCAAGTCCATAATAGCTGCATCCCTCTGTACTGCTGATATAATTTTAAAGACACTTTGAGAGAGACTGTCTAAAAGGAAATTATAAATTCAAACTATTTTTTGAGAAAAATGCAGCCAATTATAATTCCTTCCCAGACTGTAATAGAAGTCACACCAATGCCAACTTCTGTTTGTTGCATTTTGCATATATATATACACACAGATATAAGTGTGTATAAAGATGCGTGAGTCAAGCTGTGCAAATAATGGAATTTTGGTTCCAGCTCCCAAACAATGTAAAAGACCCAAAGAACCCTCAAATGATTTATTCTTATTGAGCCCAATTTTTCCTTTCAATATTCATACTGAATAGACAAGTTGAAAAAAAGGTCTTTTATGAAAAGCAACCTCTTAAATTAACAAGTAATGTAAGTGAGGGAAGTGTTGGCTGTCTGTAATTTTGAGAAAATGCAGGGTATTTCTGAAGGTAATAAAATGGATATTTTCAAAAGCCAAAAAAAAGGCAATTACAGATTAGTCAGTTTTAATAAAATAAATAGGTGAGAAAACTTTTAACTATTGTATGTGGTTAGAAAGTAAAGACATGAGTAAGAGCTAGCATTGATTTATCACAAATAATTCACACCAAGGCAACTGAAGCTGATTTGTTACAGGTTAATGGACTTTTTGGAATGGGAGGAAGTGATGGATGTCATGTATCTTAAATTTATGAAAGCTGTTGATGCTGTCAGAGATGACATTCTGATAAGCAAGCTATAAGTGATAGTTTAGGTAAAACTGGTGTAAGGTAGGCACAAAAAATGTTTGGGAAACAAGGTGTTTCCAGAAAGGTTAGATAGTACCTGCCTTCTGGTTAGATAGCATCTACCTTCAGAAGGGAAGAAGAGTGTTAGATTGATTTATAAGCTCTTCTGACCCTATTTTCTGTTTATGTGTTGTCCTGTCATGTGGTGATGCACTTATTTTTGTAATACAGAAAAACTGCAAATGACTCGAGTTATTGCAATATACTGTGGTAGCTCAAGAGAATGGGAAGTTAAATCTCATTTCCAGTTCTGAGGGTAAATCTTACCATAGTTAATCAAGTTGAATCCTCCCTCCGTCTTCCACCTGTGTTGTGATTCAGTTCACTGACTGTTATTACAGTTTAGGATGTTTTGTGCAAGACTGTCATTGGAGAAGGTCTCTATCCTTCACAAAATTCAAGGTAATTTTTTTTAAAAAACTAATAGAAAATGTTATTTTCTGTTTAAATAATACTTTAACTGAATATGCAATAAATAAATTTGGCTGGCTATCTCAACACATTTTAAAACTTTTTTTTGATACAGTGTGTATTTTTGGCAAGGAGTTGAGTGTGCCTAACCCTTAGATATCTTTAGCTTCCTGAGTGTTTGGTACTATGGGAGGTTGCAGGGTTAAGACATAAGGCCATGGCTTGCTCTTTTTTTTTCTTCCCAGTGTTTGATAGTTAATATTCTTTTTGTATATTACATTCACAACCATCCATGTTTTGTTACTTTAAAAAATATTTTTTTGTGAATTACCTTACTTGCAAGGTAAGATCTGAGATCTGGTTTCTTTTATGCACTGTTTTTTATTTCCTGGCCCTCCTGGCTTTAACAAAACGTCAAGTAATATGGGTAGAATAGGGGCAAGCTATCAGATGGAAGGTGAAGTGACCCTTGCCAAATTTAAGAGGAATTCATAAATCACGATGGATATTCTTAAGTGTTTAGTCAGTAGCTGTCCATAGGGTATTATGTTTTGTAATAAAACAGGAAAAGGAAGGAGGCATGCGTTGCAGCGTATTGACTTCTAATTGAGAAGACTGTTAATTTATCCTTCTTACTAATGAGTATTTCTTGTAAATATTTTTATTATTTGTAGACTTTTTAAATATTTAATATTTAAATACAGCCTAATTGAGGACATATTTTACAAATCTGTAGTTGTCTGCCCAATCTGTGAATTACCGTCCTCCTATTGTGCTCCTGACTATGAGATAAACATCTAAAACAATAAACTATATATTTAAAAATAGAGAGAGAGACTGATGGAAAAGCAATTACTTGCTTTTAAACCTGTATAATATCATGGCAAGCCCATAGCACCTTTTGGCTCCTGCATCGCTCTCCCCTCCTGTCTGGAAAACATTATAAGGAAATCTAGATGAGCCTCGGTGTTTAATTTCCCCATGCTAAGTTTCCGAGCTCCTCGCAGGGAGGTTCAGCTGCGCAGAGTTCCAAGAGAATATTAGATTTTTGATTGTCTGCGCTGAGCAGCCGAGGCCCCGGGATTGCAGTTAGCGACCCCTCCGAACCCTGGTCGCACTAGAGGTGTCCAAGCTCTCCCCAGTGGCTGAAATGCACTTTTCACTGTGCTTAGACTTTATTTGCAGGGTTTTAATGCAGCAAGTGCCAGACATGGGCTTGTTTTCCAGATCTGTTTTATTTCAGCTTAATTTGTCCAGCCGGAGTTGAGTATTTGAGCATTTAGCTGGGCAGGTGGCATCTGCTGCATAATATCATCAATTGCTTGGTGGTTTGGACTCTTAAGACCTAAGTTCTGCCGAGTTTTTCTAAAGGACAAGGTATTTACCAGCATCATTTTGACTTCATCTAAGTCACTAACTGGAGCAGGCTGTAGGATTTTATCCTCAGTAATGGTGGCCTCCTTTTCTTGCTGTTTTTCCATCTTCACTTCTTCGGTAATACTGCCTCTTTTAGGAGAAGGTGCAGGCACATACAATCCACACAGTGGTTTATAATCCAGAAACCATCTCACATGCTTCTCTGCAGTCTACTTCAAATCGTTTAATTCTTCTCAGTTAACCCTAGTAATATTGTAGCATGTAATAATATCAGACTTGCGCTTTTTTTTCACATATTGCATATGACATAAATTTTATTTTGAGTTGTATTTTATTTTCCTTGTCACCATCAGAAGCAAACTGTTTCGCACATTCTAATAGTCTGCTCACCAAGTTGGATCCTCACATACTGCTCTGTGTCAGCAAGGCTGAATGTGTAAGTTGTAGAAGTCAAACTGCTTAAGTGCAGAATGCAGGGGTACTATAATAAACTGTTACAGTAAGTCTGTTCATTTTCTTTAATTAAAATTTTACAAAGCCCTTGTGAGTTCTAGAGGCTGCCATTAATTAGGTGTACAGGGGTGTGCGTGCGTGACAGGAGGAAGTTTGGCATCAAAGTCAAATAAACAGTGTCCAGCATGTTATTGAGATGGGTTAACACATTCATTTGTTAAAACACACTTTATAACATGTAATAGAGTTTGCTGTTCCCATTAGTAGAGCTTCAGGCATCAATCCAGGATCTAGAAACTTATGAGTCTATCTTGCAAAATAGAAAATGAGATTTCATATGAATTGAAACTGTTTTCTTCTTGAATGGGTAATCTGGCTTTTTCCCCTGTAAAATGCTCTCGAAGGCAACAGAACATTTTTGCAGCAGCTAATCCTCTAAGGTTAAGAAATTATTTTTGCGCTCTTTTCATATATAACACATAAGACAGCTCTGTTTGTAATAGAGCTTCAAGCCTGAGGAATTTGTAATGCACAAAATAACATGAAAAAAAAAAAACGCTTTTGATGAAAAGGTCTGAATTCTTTTGGAATGTAGTGTTGCATTTTAGTCAAGTAATTAAGACCATCAACAAATAACTGCTGTTATAATTTCCTAAGCATAATGGTAAGCTATGATATGCATGAAGACTACTGAGTACCATTTTGCAAAAATAAATACATACTTCCAAGTCTAACATGAAGAAAATGGCATTCTGACAAAAAATATATCAAGCTAATACATGTGTTTGTTTTCATTTCTGCTAGGTTGCAACACCTGGTAATCTTGTTGTTGTGATGAGATAGCACAGGTTTAGTTTGCTGGTAATTCCTGTCACATTAAGCGTTTGGAACCTCTTTAATGATTTGTTTCCTTCCTGAACATTAATGAGCATACTAAAAGTACTACTGAACTTAGATGCTGAGTGAAGTCGATCATACTAGGAGAGACTTTAGAAACCAACATATTATAAAGATTTTGCTTTCTGTTGCGGCGTTTGCAATAAATTTTATTTTAACAAGTGTTTTAGAGCTAGCAAAGAATACAAGGAGGAGAAAGATGGCTGTAGTATCTAGTTGTGTGGTCAGAGTATAGGTGCCTCATTTAGAGGAGTTATTTAAACCTCACTGTGGGTTGTCATGTGCAAAAATTAAGCTCATACGTACAACTTCGCTATCAAATTCAGACGCTGAGAGCGGCATTGAAGCCCTGTGGTGCCTGAGCAGGGTACTAGTGTCCTTTCCTAGTCAGGAAAGGAGTCTGGGGTGTGTTTTTCCTACCAGCCAGAAGTGTTTGCCAAGGGGCTTACCTTGCAGTGCGCAGGATTTTGTTCCCAGAAAAACCCGGGCAAGTGGTTTTGCCCAACAAAGGCAATTTTCCTTGCTGTTCTTGGTGCAACCCTCCTGGTTTAGGCTCCAGCTCTCTGAACCAAGAACTTTTTCTGCTGTGCTTATAGAATTCATTTCATAGCATTGTGCTGTGCGTTCTAATAATGTATAAATGTCATTTTGTTGAGCAGGTATGTCGGCATATATGGGGAAAAAATGCAGCAAAAAACAAAGCAAAGGAAAACACTGCAATATAACAGCTGACAGAGGAAATGATGAGTGCTGGATAGCTTTTACTCCCCTTGGCATTAAGGCAAGGAAGTCTTTGTGCCGCCCCCATCCTCCCTTTACATGGCTCTTCTCTATTTATGTCTCTATTCCACATAGTAGGGAATGAGAAGTGAATCCCTACAGACACAGAAAAGTGATGACAATGCATATTACTCAATAGCAAGTGAAAATGAGTAGTTTTTAGCTGTGCCCTGGGGGAAAATATAGAATCTGTATCAGAGGGCTACATGTTCTTTTCAGAGTGTATATTTGATTTGGAGGGTAGCACTTTACCTGACATACCTAAGGCTGCCAGAAGCCTTTAAGTAAGGTATGTCCTGATAAAATTACATGATTCTGCTAGAGCTGTTTAAGCCGTTGCTATTGAATAGAGCTGTCAAACTTACTGCCTTTAAGAGGAGTAGCTTTAGAAATCTGTGTGTATCTTATTGGAAATGGATTAAAACAAATACTGGAAGAATAATCAGCCTTCGTCCATGCAAAAAGACGCTGACGCAGAAGGCCTCTTTGGTGGGTAATGTCCATAGCGCTTCTTGCACATCTGTTTCCTACCAAAGACTGGATCTCCTAAGGTGAAAACAAACAAAAACAAGTCCTGCAGCCCTTCTCATTTTACTTCAGGTAAAGCCCTGGTGTGGAAATCCCTTTTGCAAATTTCTGCAGAGTGGGAACAAGCCTCCTGTTTGTTATCAAGGCAAGAGATTAGGGAAGTCCTCATTTTGCATGGCCTTGTAGAGTGGAGGACAATACAGAATTCTTCACTTTCCACTTCTACCCACAGACTTTTGGGTCACAGCCCAAGAAAAGAATGGAAAGCAATAAAGAGTTAGCACAGTTCAAAATGAGGAAAAAAAATCATGGTTATGTTGTGTGGTTACTATATACTTTTTAATCCATTTAAGCTAGAGCATTTATCAAATGCAGAGGTTCTACAAATCATGAATTAGCAAGAATAAGTCTATATGTAATCTTCTTGAATGTTTCTAAATCTGAATCAGTTTGGGGTGAAAGGCACTAGCAAACATTTTGGAATATCTCAGTGCTGTCCCTGTTTTTGTCTTTTCACTTCCCATTTAAAATTCGTGCATCCACCAATTGGCCATGCAAGAACACCCAAACAATTTACAGTTATTCCAAGTTTATCCATGCTGAAGAAGGGGAGGGGAAGAGGGAGGAGTAGCTAGAATAGTTTTCTGTATTATTGCCTAATAAAGTAACACAAAATAATCATTTTAATAGGAGTAGAAGTGAATATGGTTAATTCATGAACTAGACTTAGCATCTTCCATTGAGAGAATAAAAAAAAAAAAAAAGAATATGTATGTTAATGTGAGGAAAAACAGCCTGCAGCTTAGCTTCATCTGCAGTTTTCTAAAGTTTAGCTTTCTTTTACCTTTTTTATTCATGCACTTTTTAATTTGGTGTTAACACTAATCAGTAAAAACAGAGTTGCAAACTGGTGTATTTCAGATTTAGCAGTAACTTAAGTGATTGCTATCAGAAATATTATTTCTTCTTAGTTACCCACAGGAGTCTAATGAATAGAAGTATCTCAGAGGGGACAGTTTAGGTCTCATTATTGTTTTTCACCTTTATCAACGTATAATTCTTACAAACTGAAGTAAGCCTCGTGCACCTCAAAGAGACAGCTCTCCACTTTCAAAGGGTGATTACTTCTCATTTCAGCTTTCTATTTTTACGTTATCAGGCTTTCCATCTGAATGAAAAGCAACGTGTAGGCTTGGTTTGAATAATTTAAAAAACAGCTACAGTTAATAATAACAAAAAATCTGACATTACCACCTTTAAAGCTAACTTTCAACAAAAGTTATTTTAAATTAAATACAGAACTGCTAGTGCTCAGATTAATCGTATAACTGCTGGCTTCTTTCTGTGCTGCATTTGAGCTGGTGATTTCAGAAAACAGTTTAGATTTAGACCCATTTTCTAAGTCTGATAGATTTGGAAAATTCAGTTTAATGATAGATAATCATCAGCTGTCATCTGGAATAGCTGTTCTAAATCACATTAATGCATAATTATTTTGTGGCAATTTTTATATATTAATGATTTGGATAGTTCTTTTTCACTGATCAGGATTAGTCCCCACTCTTGGAATGAAAAACATATGTTTCTATTCAGAGGGTTATATTACCTTATAATTCAAGAGAAGTTTCAATTAATACTTACATTGGAATACTAGTATTTCTTAGTGTGATTAATCTTTTTTGTTTTGTTTTTTATAAGTCTGCTCTCTTGAAGTATATCCCTTGAAAGTACATTTCTAACCTATGTAACATGAATATTTCTTCTTGTTTTGCATCTTCAGATCTTCTTAATATAAAACAATTGCTTAATAGCTCGTTCTCTTTGGCAGGTGAAACAAAGTGGGTTATGTAGAAAGAGTGAGGTTTGCTATTGATTGCTCAAAAGATTTGTTTGTAAGGATCTGGAGATACAGCTTCAAGATACTAAGTCACACTATTTTTTAAGTAAATGTCAAATTGCTGTCAGTTTCCTTAAATCATACGAGTATATATTAGTCATATGTAGCTGCATATGGACAGGACAGGATAATACTTGCTCTTGCAGACTACGAAGTACTGTCAAATTCCCTTAAAATCAGTCACACAATTCACACAGTAACCAGGGAGAAGTTTTATTTCCCTTTCTTGTTTAAGCATAGTAAGCAATACTCTTGAAGCTCTATTCTTTTTTGTCCTCAGAAGTAGGATTGCCTAAAACAATTTACCTATAAAAGTCTCAATGATTTTTGCAAATAGAAAGTTATTTAATCAAATTTACATGACAAAATACAGAGATCCCTCCATAAGAATTTTTGGAAAAGCAGAAGAAATAGCTTTAGGTTTGCAAGCAAGTAGAACATTAATTCTTATGCCAACAAATGTTAAATCAGAAGTTTTAAAATTAAGAGGTAGGTGGGGACTGAACACATGAACAGGAACAATGTCTTGGCCGGTGCCTCCAGACAGGACACAGAGCCGGGCTGAGCGCTGGGTTGTGTAACTGTCTGTGCCTGTCACCAGAGAGGACCTTTCCCAGCCTGGTTTGTTCATTGCCAAGTCTGGTGGATCTTCTTTTATGACTTACAAACCTAAGGATGGGAAGAAAAAAAACATATATATATATATATATATACACACACATACACTGAAAAAGTATAAGAGTAGTATGGGACCAGCTGTTTGATTGAAGGAAATTGAAAAAGGCTATAAAATGTACAAAATTGGGATTTCATGCTATATGATTTACTCAGGCTCGTTAATTTGGCCTAGAAATTATCTCGTTTTATAGTCTAGCAAGACAGCAGAGCAATATTCAGAATTTCTGATGTAAGTGCAGGAGCAAACTGCATGTGCTGTAAAGCAAGTCTGCTAGGTGGGAATAGCCATTAGAGCCAGCAATGAGGCAATGAATCTGTGCCTAAAGCAGTGCACGAAGGCTCTTCATAACTTTCTGTATGCAGAGTAAAGAGTAAATTTGCTGGAGCATCCACAGAGATTTAAATTAATTTCAGAAAGAAAATTATTACATTAATTTGTTTTCTACAAATACAATTTTGAATTAGTTATTCAGTATGGGTTTTCCCAGTTGCCTTTAATAAAATGATAGAGATGGGCTTATGGGGAGAATCTTAATTGTTCAGCATTCCACTTCTGTTTCACTCATTTTCCAACTTCATTATTAGTGTGAAATAGCTGAAGTAAATTAGTGTTTGTAAACTGTAGAGCTTGATCCTAAGCTTTGACTTGGGCTCATTAGAAGGCTAGTGGATATTGAAGAAGAGAGAACGTTTTGGGTGTTTTGTCAAAGGGTTGTCCTCTATGGAGCTCTGTTTTTGGAATAATTTTAGTGTAGTGTTTCATATTCACTATTTAGGGTGAAATTTATAATGTTTTTGACCATGGGAGCCAAGTCTGTTAATATAAAACAGCATGTTGCTGCTTCATGTTGTTACAACTGAGTTATGAGTAATAGCGGTTAATATTTTTGTATAGTATTTCTCTATTATGTTGCTTAAAACATGCTGGGCTTACGGGGCTTATGGTGCAGATTAAAGTAAATGAAGAATGATCAGGTGTCAAATACAAAGGAAGAATCAAGATGATTATAAAAGAGATGATTTTACATTAATAAATTTCACTTGCAGAGCATGATTATATAGACATGTTATAGAGATTATGTATAACATTTCATTTCTTCAACACTTAAGTTCTTTGTTTGCTTTGCCAGGGACCAATGTACATTTTTGAAAGGATGAGTTTATATGGGGAGAAGTAAAGATGGGGAAATGTAAATCTGTGCAGGACCTTATATATTAAGCAAAATATAACATTTTATCAAAAATAAAAGCTGTACATGACTCTTCACTTCAGCATGTACTTCTATCTGTGAATCCAATATTGTTCCTAGATAGAAAAAGAAAATTTAATTACGGCCTTATTATTCATATGATTATTCTGTTAATATTACTGATTTCTCAGAACAGAGCTATAAATGGAATTTGATTTGGAGTTGAAAACTAAGAGAATTTACTAATTATGTTTTCTGGCAGAAGTTATAATAATTCATTTATAAATAGCTTTTTATTTTAATTATTCTCATTTCCTGACATGATGGTGGAGAACAGCATGATATGCTCTCAGATAAAATTAAACTTTTTTATGAAGAATGTAAATTTTGTACTGTTTATCTGAGACAGGCTTGAGTAGGAAAAGCTTTCTGTGACTTCAAACTCTGCTTCTGTCCTTGTTTTCCCACAAAAGGAAGTAAGATAAAAAATCATTGTGCTTTAGGACAAACATAGTCTTTTCAAATGCATGAAACACAACGAGGATGGTAGACATGCAGTCTTTATTACTCCCAAATAACCAAGTATTAGGATGTTCAGTTGGGATGCAATTTGGACAAGCACTTCATTCTGTCTCATAAATCTTTTTTAGATGTGTTTTTCTTGCACTCAGATTACCTTGATTCAAAACAGAGATTACAGATTTCGATCTTATACTGACATACTTCCATCAAGTTGAGTGTGCAAAACTTGGTTTAGTGCAGAATCTGGTTTTGCCTTTTTTCAGAAGTTTGAGACAGAAGACCTGCAGAGTTTCTAGATGCAGATGCTACGTCTAGCTTGTTAGAATGCTTTAGTTTCCTGGTGTATCAACCAGGCAAAGTGTCTACGTAACTAGACTTTCCCCACCAGTCTCTTGTACCTAAAAGGTGTAAAATAGAGGTTTTGGACGTATATCAAAATGTTTGCTAGAACTGAAGTAGTTGTTTTGCAGTGTGTAACCTGTTAATCTTTAGAGCAACTGCAAAAATAACTGCACTGCGTATAGAAATGGAGCTTGTTTTCTGCAGAGACCTGATTTCCCAGAACATGCAGCAACGCGGTGCCGGGGAGCAGCTAGTGACGGGCGTGAGGAGCAGGGAGGTCCGGCCTGGCCGCTGCCGAGCAGTAACGCGACCTACATCCATTAGCCTCGTTCGGGTCACCTTGGCTCCCAACATTGTTCAACCCGAATGAGGGAGCGAGCAGAAGATGAAAATGAAACAGAGCTCCAGGTCAGGTTATGGTTCTGCAGTTAAAGTGAAACGATTTTGTCTTTTTAGTCATCTTTTTCCAAGACGAACCTGGTGTATCCTCCCCAGGTCATCGTCATTCTTGCTTTAATTAAAAAATTCAGTTTTCTGAGAGGTTGCAGGTAATTTCTACAATTAGATTAGGAACTAAAAATAATTTAAAATTATAAGTAATTAATATTGAGCCCTTTTTAAATCTAGTATCTGTCACTATAAATTTGTGGACCAAATGATCTAAACAGATTAAGGCAGACATTTCAAACTTTTCATATAGTAAAATATAATTGAATTCCTGTGCATGTCACATTTTTCATAGATTATTTTACGATGAGTGACCCACTAGTTGTATTTTTATCTAATTATTACTGCTAGGTATGATTGAGGAGTTTCAAGGAGGATATACATTTTTCGAAAACTTTTTATGTTCACTGGTCTGAATTACCATTTTTCATCATGATGCTAAAGTTGAATTTCAGTTTGAGCATGTATAGGCCAACCATGCTTTCATTTTTCTCATGTCTTCCTTACTTCAATGCAGCAACAATTTTTGAGATAAAACCTGAGCCAGGATTAGGCAACTGCAGTGTTAGGTCTAGGCCTCGGATCCTGGGTGGCTGCAGCTGCCTCCAAATGCTCAGCCTGGTCTTTTGGAAAGTAGCTCTTCAGCTCTCGTCACCTTAATAAGTGAGTGTTACTGTTGTTGTTCCTTTTTTGAGGATAAACAGGATATCATTTTCTATAGCTCCCACTGTTGCTTCTTGAGCACTAGATTCATTTAAAAAGATGAAGTGCTTCTCTAATAATGAATTGCTTTTAAAAATCAAATTTTGATAGGTAACTTGATTGCTCCTCATACCAGAAAGTGGTAGTGAGAGTTACTTTTTCTGCTTTCCGTGGTACGGGAGTGATATTTTTTTGGAACACCATAAGCCTTATTAAAGGAGCTTCTGTGCAGGCCACAAGGTGTTATTTTGTGCAAGGCAGTCACTGATATAATGGAACATGAGTTTGTAGCTCCAGTCATTTGTTGTTACTGGGTTTGCAAATTAATCTTTCAACTCCGTCTGGATACAGCTATTAACCCCATGCAACTATAATATCCCCCCAACAATTTTTGACCTCAAATAGAAGCACGAATATATGCTCCAGAGTAAATGGCATTAAATCAGTAATTACTTCTTGTTGGCTTATTCTGAAAAAAAAATCTCAGAAGTGTATGCTTACTAATTTACTTTCATGACCGTAATTCAGCCTTCATGACACAACACTTAGTTTAAAGAGAAGGAGAATTTCCGAAGCTGCAGTTCCTCCATCTGTCTGCTACTCCTTTCCTTTTCGTCCCATAGCGCAGATGAGATGCATCTGAGTGTGGAATAGGATTGTTCAGGTTCGTTTATCCTAAACTGTAGCCTTGTAGGTGGACAGTACACCTATGTGCTCATGGCTGAAGCTTACAACATGCCCAAATGTGCTCCTTGTCTTATGGTCTGTGGCATACTTCCAAAACTGGAGTTGCCAGAGTAATTGTCTAGAAGAACAAAACTTTGTATTAATATAGACCACTTTTTTATTGTTGTGTTTTAGAAAAATCTAAATTTTGGAGGCAGGGCTTGTCATTGGTTTGTATTTTTCTTTTTTGCAGTAATTTCAAAAGACTGAAATGTTGGTTGTAAAGGATCCCTGTGGGTCACTGTCCCAGCTCCTGCTGGAAGCACGGCTCTGGCCAACACCAGGCCAGGAGAGCTATGGTTCTGTCTAACCAGGTCTGTGAAACCTCTAGGGATAGAAATTCCAGGCTTCAGCATTACAATGCTCTCCAAGTGAAGATTTTTTTTTTCCTAATGTCCTCTGTGAGTCTCCCAAGCTGCTGTGTCTGTTGTCCTTTTTAATTTCATTTGTTGCCAGTATGAAGAGTTGTGTTCCATCATCTGTGTGCGTGTCCTTCAAGCACTTCCTCACGGGACGGAGCAAGCTGGGCTGCCTCTGCTTCCCTCCCCCTTCAGAAGTCATGAGCTTCGTAGCCGTGTCCAGTTGGGCTGAATTCTTCAGCTTCTCCTTGTCCCTTTTGTACAGTGAGGTCCAGGGGTGAACACAGTGTTTCAGGTGCAACCTCACCAGTGAGAAGGAGGGATGATAACTTCCCTCTGTCTGCTTGTCATGCCTCAGATGGTTTTTCTTGCTTTGTTCACAAAGTGCAAACTTTGGGCTCATACTCAACACCGCATTCACTGCAATCCTCTGCTTTTCTTGCTTTTGGGGGAGGCAGGACGATGCTCAGTCTGTCTGTTCCTAGCCTATGCTAGGAACAGAAATTTGCCCTTCTTTGCAGAATTTCATGAGGTTTCCCTTGACCCAAGGCCAAGAGGTCAGGGACCCTCTGGACTGAAGTTTTTCAGTTAGACATCAGCTACTTTCCTAGTATCATCTGAAAATTTCCTAAAGGGACATTTTGTCTCATCATCCAAGTCTCTGGAGAGGATGCTGGACAGTATCACAGAATCACGGAACGGTTAAGGTTGGAAGGGACCTCTAGAGATCATCCTGGTTCCAGGATCAACTGCTGGGATGCTCTGCCTTTTACAGGCTGCCGGCTTAATACAAAGCCTGATAGTCCTGCTGTTTATCAGTGCATCTGAAAGTCTGTCCGTGCAGTTCCTGCTTCCTCAGCTGCCAGATGGGAGTGCAGTATTGAAAGCCTTATTAAAGTCAAGGCATATTAGACACACAGCTCTTCCACGATCCATCTAGCCAGCCCTTTCAGCACGGGAGGCAGTCAGGTCAGTAACACACCATGCACTTTGGGTTGTGCACCCAGCAGTTCCTGATTATCTTCTTGTCTTTCATGCATTTAGAAATGGATTCCAGCAGAATGTGCTTCACGATCTTCTTGGGAACTCATTTCTGTACTCAAAACAAACGAGAAGTACTTTGGTAAAGCAGCCAGTGTCAAAATTAATGTGTGGCACCAGTGAAATCTAGGTTCTATCATAGTATTAGCTTATGTTATATTGTGTGTAGTAAGTCAGTGACCTTTATATTGCTGACTGGTGGCACAAGAGAAGGAAGATATATTTATATTTTCAAGAGAAGATCTAAATAGTTCAAGCCTCTGTACAGCTGGGACAGATAAATAAAACTTTATCTCTTGCATTTAAGGTTGCTTTTCAGGTGAAAGATCTTTATACAGATAGGAAATAAAGCTTCCAAGAAAAGAGAATAGAACTGTTATCCTAGTAAAGGTTACTGTTGCCCTAATTATTATTCATATCCAATAATGAACACCTTGTTCAATAATATTTAATTCAAATCATGATGCTGAATATAGAATTACATATTGAGAGAATTCATTAGAAGTTTTTAAAATAAGCTGAATAAATGTGCCTCAGAGAATGTATTTGATGAATCTGTGAAAGTATTTAAATTAGATCTGTAAAGTATTATGAAAAATCCACCAGGGATGTGCAATTAGACGAATAAGCTGTTCAAGGCCAGAAGCTACTGAGCATTTATTGTACAGTGCTTTCTGGTGTACTGCATATGCAAAACAGATGAATAGGGAAGAAAAGTACCAGTACACAAAGTTTAAAAAAAGTAAGCAGGCGTAAGGGCTTCAATAAAAAAAAAAGCAATTCGCTTATAATTAGTTATTTGGTTTTTGCATATGCATTATTCTTATGCCACTGAAATATTTCAATGTAGGACTGATGGTTATTTCATGCACACATGTTTTGTAAAGTATATCAATTATGGCTGTTTCAGTTAGGCTGTTCATGATCTCATTGTCTTCATATGCATGTCTACACTGGCCTTTACAGCTCAAAAAAATATATACATACAAGAGTTATAATACCATTGAGGGCACAGCCACTGGGGGCATTCTATATGTCTTTGCATACACTCACACACCATTTTAAGTAGCCTGTTTTCACTTGTACATGCTTCATTTGCCATCTTTTGCTGAGAGGTACCAATGATATATTTATAGTGCTTGAGAAAGTACGGTACTGTATTGATAATACTTGTCTTTTCAAGCGAGGCAGTTTGCAGCCCTGTTTCTTACCCCGTGTTCTTTCCCCTTCTTCCGATGGCTTCCCGACGGGAGGTGTGTGCACGTGCAGCGGGTGAGCAGGCTCTCGTGCTGCGTGCCGGCCCGTCCCTGTCCTTGGGGGCCGCACGCCGTGCCCTGCGCTGCCCCTCGTTCTCGTCATTGCTACCAAGCTACTGAGATGCACAACAGATCTCGAGCTTACCCTGCTAACCCCGTCCAACTTGGTTTGTGCCTGTCCATCTTTGTCTTCCCCTGTTGCCACGACACGTCCTTAGAACTCGGAGACTAAATCAGTCATAGCAACTGTGGTTTTGGTTGTTCTTCAAAGGCAGAATAAACACATATTTCAAACAGGTTTAGAAAACACATATTTAACTGCAAAGCCCAAATGTCTAAGGTATTAACTGTTCCAGCGTGCTGGTGATTTGTAGTGATATGCACCTTGTGTTCCTGTGGCTGCTGCTGCACAGGCTGCATGACCAGCCCTTTTCTTTCAAAACAAACTCAGCCACGTTGGCAATGCGAGATCTGTTCCTAGAGGTTAGTCTCTGCTAACAGATTAGCAATGGAACGCGTCTGAAGCCTTTCCCTGGGCCAGCCTGTGCCTTCCTTGGACGAAAGGGTGTTTCTGATCTCAAACCGCCGCTGCCTCCTGCGCGCGTGAGCCGGGGCAGCATCCACCTGCGTGCGCCAGGCAGCGGCAGCAGCCACTTAACCTCCTCGCAGCGGGAGAAGCACCTGCGAACAGCATGGGGCAACGCGGGCAGAGTTACAAGCCTGCGAGCTTATATGTTAACAGTGATTAATATTTGGTATTAGTATTTCAATATGCAGGAGGCATTACCGCTGTTGAAAAACTGCTTTAACTCCAGCTGCTGCCCTGCGTAGATCACTCTTGCTGAGGAGATGCACTGACACAGAGCTGCTGCTAGGGGAGGAGCTGCAAGGGCCTTCTCGGCCTTAGAGAACGGAAACACGGTCAAAATGCCAAGTGTTTCAGTTTGTGGGTTTTTTGTTTGTTTTAAGCGCTTGTCTCTCTTTGGCAAAGATAGGTTGTGGGTTTTTTGTTTGTTTGTTTTAAGCGCTTGTCTGTCTTTGGCAAAGATAATTGTTCTGAGGAAATACTTACTCTATCTTGAACAACATGAGCAAGCTAAGATCGTGAGAAAACAGCACTGTTTAATTTGCCTCCACTGTTACAATCATCCAGTCTCCTGGACTAAAAGGCACCAGTGTAATTTCCCTGCGTATATCGTGCTGCTGGTTTACCTAAGCATATCAGGTAGCCTAAACATTGGGGGGTTTTATTTTGTAACTTGTATATTGTACTATGTGTATATAGTACATATTGTACTATGAGCCACCATTGATCCACCCATTAACTACCCAAAGTTGCAATTAATTGACAGAGTAGATGAAAATCTACTTATATGTGGCAAGTAGAATTTGGAATAGCTTCCTCACCCCACTCTTGTACCTTAGGGATCACATTATAAACCTGTCCATTGTGATTTAATACCTGCACCAGTAAATACTGTCAAAGCTTGCAGAAGACCTGCAAAATCTGAATTGGATCAGCCCTCTACAATACCTCTAGATAGGATGGTAGATACTTACTGTATCTACGCAATACAATTAGCTGCACAAAGATAGGACTATAATTTAATCAAGCTTTAAAATTACTTTACTGATTTGACATAGGCTTTTTAATAGGACTTTAATTCAAACAAAAACAAAATGATAATTAATATTTATGTTTTAGTTACTGCTGCAAGCTGCTCCTGGTTCTTTTCCAAACCTGTAGATGTCATGTTTTAAATGTCACTCCAGTTTCATGCTCCTTTTTATATGATGGCTTTAAGCACAAATCAAAATATAATATTCTGGCCGTTGTATCGGATAGCTGTTTTAACTCTCTTTTTTTTTTCTTTTTTGTTTGTTTGTTTTGTTGTTTTCCTTCCCTTTTCCCCATGCATTTTTGTTGTTTCTAATGTCCACCTCCATAGCTGCAGGTAGCCTGTATCACTTCCTCTCATGCTTCCTTTCAGCCTCTGTGGAATTTATATTTTAGCAACATGATAATCATTATTACACTCTTATAAGTATATTGAATATTCTTTATTCACTAAAAAAAAATAAAAAAAAGCATTTAAAATAATTCTTTAACTTATTTTCATGTTGCTTACTATAAAACAAACAGCATCTTTGTTAACCAGTTATTCCATTTTTTAACATTATTACTTAAAAAAAAAAAAAAAACAGGTTTGAAATATGGCAGAATGTGAGTTTATTCTTTTTTCTTCATGAATCTTCCTACATTCTGTACTGGTTGACCAGCAAAAACATGCCTTCTAAAATATACATGCTAGCTTTGTGTTTTTGCTATTTTCAACTTAATTTTCTTCGTTGATTGGGAAATATGCCGTATTTATTTAATGTATTCCATTCTGCAATTCCACAATTACTTGGAGACTTGGAATTTGAGAAAGCAACACCAAATGTCCTATAGTTTTGATGAATTAATGTTGGTAGCAGTCAGTTATGAAATGCCAGGGGCCGGGGGCCAAACCTGCCTTTGCAGCCCGTGCTGACCTGGTTCAATCCTGTGGGCAGTGTGTGGTAGCCGAGGGTGCTGTGCTCATTTCAACTCTGCTGCCTTCCTGCTGGATCAGGAAGACACATGCTAGAAGAACTTAGAAGGTTTCTTCTTTTTGTAATGTGCTTAATGAAAGAACTAAGAAATTGAGGAAATCACTGGTAAGATAGATCTGGTTCATCAGCTTATAAACTGAACACATGTGCTAAATATTCATTGAAAGTAAATCCTAGGCAATTTATAATTATACTCTGAAGAAGAAAAATAACTTGAAAAGATAGAATATAATGTAATTCCCATACTTTGACATCTGGAAGAAAACACTTCAGATAGTGCTTTATTTCAGTGTTATAAATCAGCGAATGAGAAATTGAAGTCATGCAAAAAGAATTACTGTCAATAATTTAAAAGACCTAAGTATATATTTTTTGAACTGCTAACATCAATACCTTACAAAGGAATACAGTTTGCCTCAGCTGGTCGAAGAAGTAGATTTTGGCCATTATTGTTTTATAGAGCATAAATTCAGCATGTGCTGGCAGATGGTTTGATGGAGTGGTTTCCTCTGGAGTAAGAGCAGTCATTAAGGAGTGGGAGGAGGAAACCTGTAATTTTGAATACTTTATGAATAATAATTATATTGTAAGCAAGAAAGTGTCCAATTGAGTCTTAGGTTGATATTACTAATGTTTGAATTCTTTTTGCAAAAAGCATCTCCTGTTGTTCCAATTCACAACTGTTTTATCTCTCAAAGCTGTAGTGCCTTTTATGAATATTCATGAAGTAGTATGAAATCATGGAAAAATATTTTTGAGAAGAGTTACTAAAAATTAAACTACTGCAATAACAGATCACTAATTGTTGCCTTTCTGGGTATTCTGCTAATGATGTATCTTTTAACTATTCCTATTAGATTATGCACCGTTAGCAGAAAGGTATGGACCTTGCTTTTACAGGGTCATATGTACTAATTTTTTTTGACAAGAAATAAAGAGGGCCGTTTTAAATAGGAAAAGAAAAATCATGCTTTTCACTATTTTTTTCTCCTAGCCTTCATTTGAGAAGGCTTTTCCATTAAGTGGAAAATCAGTAGGAAGCTGAAGAACTCAAACTGAGAACCCTTCTGTGAGAATGTCTACCAAGAAACTTGTATTATGTCCTTTAAAAGTATTTAAGATGCTATCTTTAAAGGGAGTTTGCTAAAAGGGTTAAGGTGCTGTGTCTTTGAGCAGTTTTTCTGAGAAGCAGCTTGGGACGCATTAACACAGATCTTAGTAGCTCCCTATGTAAAACAGGTGTTCATCACTGTGTAATTTCCCTTGACGATACGTGATATTGCCACAATAAATGCAAACTCCACCGCATCCTCGTAAGCACTACTTGGTGGCACGCTATGTGATGATTAATTACTTACGTGTAGATGGAGCACTCCTGTGCCACGTTCTAGGGATTGTGTTTTGGGGCATCTGACATCGTATTGTGTCTAAATAGTTTGCATGGTTGGGCATCATATAGAGCATGCCTTCCTCCATGAGAAGTGTCTTGCAGTTGCAATGCTTGCAAAGTAGTATGGAAAGACTCCTTGGAAAGCAAATGCATAAACATGGGCACAAAACAGCATTTTTGTTTTCTGTTATTTTATATTAATCTGAGTTCCCAGATGGAACTTTGTGAGTTTTGGTGTTAGCAGTGTATTTTCCTGAGATGTCTCAAAGTAATTACAGTAGATTGCAGGTGGTGATCATGTTCTGCATAGCTTCCATTATTGAGAGGGTTAAGAATGAAACAACTACAAGTCTTTAAAGATCTTAAGGTGCATTGCATCAACGGGGAAAAGAGTTTAATCTTTAGATAAACAGTGTATTTTTGACTAACCTATGTTGAATGCACTAATTTATGAGTGCAAACTGTTTTTTATTTAATGTTATCTGGAAAAGATTTTGCTCATCTTAGTATTTTCCTGGTCCTTTACTACTTATTATGTTCATGCTGTTGCAGATATTTTGTAAGCCTTATAAAGGGAAACAGCAAACTCTGCTTCATAACACCCTTTAATGAGGTTACTGATCTTTTTTTCTGTGCCCATCTGTCTAAATCTTGACATCAGGGCACTCATATTTGATAGACTGTAAAGAAAAATGTGATAATGTCACATCACATCAGTTCAGTACGTTTTGGATTAGTCATAATACACTTGCAAGTATTTCTGGTGAGAGAGGCTTTTTGAAAATAAGATGATACTACAAAATTTGGACAGATGACAGCTGTATTCAAATAGAAATTTCTTTTAACTTACTCTATTGGGGTTTTAAGCACCATTTGCATAAAGAGGCTGCATCTTGCAAGGAAAGAAAAACATGTGAGGAATCCTTTCAGATGCGCTGTCCCTCTCTAAGGTAGGAGATGGTTCATGTGTCAGGAGGCCAAGGGGAAGAGTAGAAAACATTGTCACTGAGAAAGTGGCTGATTTCTTCTGACGCTGTCTCCTTGACTTTTGATAGCCCTGTGAAAATAGGGGTGACTTGAGTTTGTATTTTAGAATTATAGTTTTAAATAATTATTTTCTGGTTATAAAACTGGTGAGAATAGCACAAGTTCTTTACTATTTCTATCAGATAATTCTTGGTAGATGTAATGCAGAGATTGGATTCAAAATGCTGCTACCTGTCAGTTCACATGCATGCAGGTGAGGATCTTATCTGACAAAAGATGTAGTCTGAGAAAAGATGATGTTAGAGAGTCCTGGATAACATATGAAAACAAATTGAGGGCAGGGGACACCGCTCGTCTGCTTGCTGCATACGATCTGAATCCTGGGCTCTTTCTCAGATAGGGAGACATAATCAAAAACTGAAGAGGACTTAAATTTGGAGTGGTATTCCCAGATAATTAAAGTTGCAAGCTCTCTAAAATGTTTCCCCTGTGTCCTATAAACATGCAAGCAGGGAGATATGAGCGGCATGAACGCGCTCCAGCAACATAATTTCTTAGTTGTCACTTCACCCACTTGCCACTGTTGGCTAGATGATTTTTCGTTGTACTGGGAAAAAATGCATCTAATCATGACTTTGGGAGAACTGGTATTGGAACAAGAAAGAAGAAAATAATTCCCTTTTTAAAATATCTGCAAGAATAGGCGTGTGTGGAGGCATGTAACTTGGGACTGTTCAGTATGAAGTCCTGAAGAGAATAAGCAAGTTGAAACTCTAATGCAACTAGTTGTTTTGCAAAAAGTTAATTGAGTGTTAAAAGGAGGAATTGGCTAGTAGCTTCTCTTCAATTCTGAATTAATAGGGTTCTATGAAAATACTTCTAGCACTGATGCCACTGGCATAATACAGCTTTCTTGTGCAGTCCAAGCACTTTTTCACGGGAAGTGTTTAAATATATATGCCCATTAATATCTTAATGTTTTTGAAATATCAACAGAAGCAGCACTTAACTACAGGTTAGCTGATCATCTTTGTAACACTGATGATGTGCCCTGGGCCACAGAGTTACTCACCCTTGATGAGTGTGAAGCACTTCTAGAACATTTAATCCAGTTGGAGGCAACGCTGCAGCGGCTGCAACCATCTCTTGCCTACTGTAAAATATGAGTATCATGTAACAGATCTTGCTCAGTTTCAGATATTTATTATGAAGGCTGAAGCTCAGCAAGCTCCCCAGATTGGCAACTGCATAGGGATACCTATCCGAGTCTGTGTATGAGGTGTAGATAGAGAGGAAGAAACAGAAAAAAGAAAATGTTAGTCCATATCTGAAGTGCCTATGTATTACCACCACAGGATTTTTTTTCCCGATCTAGAAGACTATCTCTTTTCCAGCAGAAAACAGAAACTACAGATATATTTATATTTGCATGAGTGATGGTAATGAAATTAGTTATCCATATTAGGCAGTCAGTCGTGTTTGTGCTCCCATAAACTGGGAGTGCGAAAGAAGCTTTTTGTGGCACTGGAGGATGGTGACTGCCTGTGCATAGAATGAATCTGTCCCGAAGGTCGTGCAACTGCCTGTGTAGTCAGCAGCAAATGACTTAGCTGGCTCACAGTGTGTTCCTGCGTGTTAGTATCGGTGTCGTCTTGAACGCGGTAACATTCTCAAAGCAGCCCTTTCTTTCAACCTAAAAAAATAAATAAGTAAAATTCGTCAGCCAACTGAAAGAATATGAAGTGACATCTATGCTTAAAATTTCACAAAACACAGGTAGTGTAGTCCATCCCGAGTGCAAATGGCCTACTAGTCGTGAAATAGCTAGGGTTGATCTGAAACAATTTCCCTAGATAATGGTACAAAAGGAAGTGGTTTGACAAGTGCTACATTTAGCCAGCTCGGATTATTCCTCTCAAATGGCTATTTACCACTGCACTGGGGGCAGGAACCGTCCTTGCAAGTTCAGGGAAAGGCTGTGAACTGAAATCTCAGTCCTCAACATGACTCTGAACCTTCCTCCTGCCCTGCTGGGCTTTGCTCCGGGGTGGATCGAGAGCCGGCGCTGCTCACGTGCAAGAGCCGGGAGCCTGCGGAAGGTGTCCCAGGCAGGGCAGGAAACATCTGCTGCCCTGGCCCCAGGTCGCTCCGGCCAGCGCCTTCGAATGAGCCCGTGTTGCTTTTCAGGAGGGTCCGTATTTTTTCCTTCTGCTGTTGCAAAAGGAGAAAATGAAAATTAGATCGTATTGCTTGAAAGGTGCTAGAGCCTCAAAATCATTTTCGTAGATGAGAATACTGTAGGGTTATGGACATAGGCAGATGTTTCTCTAATATATTTTTCCTTTTATTCCAAACACAGTTTATGCATGGGAAGTATTTGAAACAAACCTTAAAGGAAGTTGCTGACCAGCAGTTTTATGACTTGATTTGTTTTAAAGCCTAAATGGCTTAGGGAAATGTTTTCAGGAAGATATAATCCATCCACATGGAATAAAGCCTGGAAAATTAGATGGCAGATACTAAAATGTAAAATACAT
>NW_010578908.1:144479-179546 GCF_000705375.1 Tinamus guttatus | reverse complement strand
TGCTGCCCCCGGCCGCCCGCGCTGCAGGGCACGGCCGAGAGCAGCAGAATGTTGGGTTTTTTTCTGGGAGCAGCGCACAGAGTATTTCCATAGCTTTGGGGACATTTAGTCATTGCATGCACACAATCATACTCTGCTGTTTGCCAGTCAGTATAAGGATGTCTTCATGATGCACAAAATATTAGAGACTGGGACTAAGACTTAGTGACTTTACCTCCTGTTCTTCAAATGTAAATTTAGTCCCAAACTAACCACCTAAATCTCAGATCAGTCTATATTCAAGTATTCAATCTCAATCCAAATCTAATTATAAGATGCAGAATGTGTTTTTCTTCATAGTGCTTGATAGGGGAATAGGTAATACATCAAGTGATCTATTTAATTCTAATATGGAATCTATTTGAAGTTAACTGCATGGATATAAATCAGATCATTTCTTTTAATAAGCAGTCACTGTGCGATATCTCCCAGTCTTATGGCTGTGAGACTGTAATTAATGTAGATAAATGCTCATCTGCTCTCTGTGCAGCTTGAGTCCACAGACGGTTGCTTGTGGCAGAGCACTGCAAATCCCATATAGAAACATAGCTATAGACCATTGGGTTTAGGGATAGGGTTGAGACAAGTCAATTTATTTCTATTTGAAGCTGAATCTGGACTTAAAAATCTGGACGTTCCAAGCATTTTGTCCATTATATTCTTAGTTTTACTCATCTCCTACTGTAATTTAGAGTATTTCTGCTCATCTGCTCTCCAGTTTCTGAACAGAATGCCAGGTTCCCAAAATGATTTGGTGGTGAGTGTTAAACATATCTTTAGTTACATAATTTTCCTATAACTTCTGATGACCTAATTACTGTACCTGACATGATGCAGCGTCTTCAGATGGCAGAAGTCTTCCAGCAGAGTCAGTAAACTTGCAGCTTTCGAAATAGGACTTGCATGTGTGACAAAATTCAGAGTTTTTCCCTCAATATTTTTTCCCTCTCTCTTCCTCTGGGAATGACACAATTCCATGCATCATTTCAGGCAGCCTTTTCTGCTCTGTGAAGTTGTAAGCAGTGTTAGCAATATAAGAGAGGTCATGTTTGCATGTATAAGTATTATGGTTTCCTTTATATTCTTCGTATATCTCCAAGTGAATCATAGCAGAAGTCTTATTTTTTGCTTCATGTTCCACGTGAAACGGGCTATGATTGGCATGTTCTATTGAAACGTTTCGAGATCCTCATTAATTCAATTTTAATGGGAACAGAGTTCCGTTAGATATCTGAGTTTACTTGAACAATGCTTTATATTAAAACTTTTGTTGGTGCTGTAGCTGCCTCCTCAGCTAAAGAGGACATAAAATTCGTGGGTTAAAAACCTTAACGTTTCAGACAAAGACAGTGCTAAGGACTGCAATTTTCCATTCCATCCTCTAAAACCTGCTTTGGGACTGAGAGAAAGAGCCATAAGAAGAGTTTGTTGCAGACCCTTAAGCCCCAGCCTGAAAGGGCTGTCAAAGGCATGAGGATTTATGGGCAGCGGCAGAGCAGGGGCCCAGGCGCCCTCGCAGGAGCGTGAGAAATGAGGCTGCGTTAGAGCTCTCTGCAGCAAACGTGGCGCTCCCTCCTCCCCCCGTCCTTCCGTGTGCTCCGGGTGCCTCGGTCCCCGCTGCTGTCCCCGCGCTGGGGAGCCGGCAGCAAGGGCTGGCGCTGGCCCTGCTGACACACGTTAATCACGTGTTAATCAGACAGCAGGAGCAGAAACGGCAACAGATCTAGCGTCACACAACCAGCCTGATGATGGCCCTGCCTCTTCCCCACTAGCGGTTTTAGTTGAATCATTGCAGTGTCAAAATAAGTGATTCTTAATGTTTGTTAATGGTCTTGGTTAATGACTGCATAAAAAAGCAGATTTTCAGGGACCGTCTTCAAATGTGAATGTTTAATCATAGAACTGGGAAGCCAGGCAGCCTTCCTTCTCCTGCCTGCCTGCGAAGCCTGTGCAATTTAATGTGCTCTGGGCTTTATTTCAGAACAAATGCTCTAATACCGCTCAGAGTCAATGCCAGGGTGCTGCATTGTAAGTGTGAAGTAAGCTGTGTGCGTAGAAGGGTCCACGTTGCCTGGTGAGGGGATGGAAAACATACTTAGGAAATGCATTTCACTTGCAAACTTTAGAATTATTATTGTAATAAACAGTGACTAAAATTGATTTTAAAGTTCTAACAGGTGTTTTGAGAGCGACTTTCATTCTGATACTTTGAAGAAAATAATTTAACGTTATTATATCTGAAATAAGACTTTTTTTCTCAAGGCTGTAATTTTGGCTTTACAGATTACTGAGTATTTGCCATCTCATTGATTCCAGGGAACACTCGTTATTTTTCCAAACGATAAGGTGTTAGAATATGGGATGGACCTCGAAAGGTCTTGTGTCTCAAAGCAGCAGCAGCTTTATCCAAATTATCCCCCAAACCTACTACTTAACATCTCCAGCATTAGAGCACGTGCAGCATTCAGATTACCTGGTACTTAAATATCTATGCAGTTCAAGATGTTTTTCCTCTGATTTCTAAATGAAGTTTTCCCTGCTGAAACTTAGGTCCACTGCTACTGTTCCCAACCAAAATGGACATTTCTCTCTCTCTCCCTCTTCTGCTGTTCCCTGCTTCTCCTTCCTTCCCTTTTCTTTATTTTTCACAGTATGACAGACTTACCTGTGTTGAGTTCAGTACCTGCTCTAACCTCCACGTGTTTTTTGATTGTTTGTTTGCTTTTCCCAGAAATGATGCCTAGATGTTTTTTCCTTCTGGTGTCTGTGTAGCTGATTACTCCCCCACTTGGTGATGATTTCTCTTTTTCTATTTCTACTTTTTCTTTTTTTCAGAACTGCTCCTATGTATTCCTTTCTTGGATTGGTTTCGTGTACGGATTTATTAGCTGCCTTCCTATCCCACTGACCAAGTAATTAATGAAAATATTGCTCAGTGCGGTTCTGTGCTGCACCATTCTTTCCATTTACCAGTGTTTGAACTATCGATGTATTAATATTGACTCAGTCTCGCTGATCCAGACAGTTCCAGCCTGCCTCCCTGAAGACGGCCGCCTTTATTCTGTGCCTCTCTCTCCATGCTTTACCAGGAACAGGCTTGTAGTCACTGGCTCGTAGTCGCTTCTGACCATGAAGAGTTAACGGAGAGGAGCCAGTCTTCTCTTCTGTTTTCTCCATTTTCTGTATCCGAATGCTGGCAGGGTTTTATGAGAATTTATCCCTAGTATGTGTTCTCCCTTGTTTTTTTCCTCACAAATGCCTGGGCAGTCCTCTTAGTCTGCTGAGTTGTTTCTGCTGATGCTTTTGTTGATTTTTTTCAGGTGGCCAAATCAAACCTCAATATCATTAAAAAAAAAAAAAAAAGGGGGGGGTGGGGAGGCAAAAATCTTTCTCATACTGTACTAAAGTGCCTCTCAGCATGTTTTTTTCCTGGCAGCTTTTGCCAAAAGTATTAATGAGAATACAGATTTTTTGATCTTGGAGTACTTATTGGAGTACAAGGAGATCCTCTGCACCTGTAAGCTCAGCAGGGATGCTTTCTATAAAGTTAAAGAGTTCTATTAAACTAATAAACATCTGGGTATTTTGTAATTTAATCAGTTATTTTATCCTAATCAAGTAGAAGCAAATAAGCACCAATTGTCCCGTTGCTTCTGAATGTGAGCTCTGCTGCTAGGTTGCTCCTACTCCTTACAGGTGCATCTCAACAGCTGTGAAAAGACCCTTGATGGGCCAGAGGGGCTTTGTAGTGAATATCTGGTCAAGTTTGATCAAATTACAGAAAGGCTTGAAAAGATATTCTGACAAAATTAAAACTGCTTCTTAAAGAATCGTATAAACTGTACACACCTTATTGCTTTAGTGACAGTATTATGCTCTAGTGCTAAAAGATTTTGAGTTTTCAGCTCCTTATTTCTTCATACAAAACTCTCTTTGTTGAGTTTAAGACACTACAGCAGCTGGGGAGGCACGGGATATATCCTCACCTCTCTTCTCTTCCCACAGAACTTCCCACTTTGAGCTGTGTTTCACTTTTGTTTTACAGGCATTTCTTGTTCAAGACTTCTTCTGGAACCACTCCACTCTTCAGTAGCTCTTCCCCGGGTTACCCGTTGACCTCAGGAACAGTTTACACTCCACCTCCCAGACTGTTACCTAGAAATACTTTCTCCAGGAATGCGTTCAAGCTGAAAAAGCCCTCCAAGTACTGCAGCTGGAAATGCGCTGCCTTGTCTGCAATCGCCGCTGCAGTGCTGCTTGCCATCCTCCTAGCTTATTTCATAGGTAAGGCCATTTTCTCTGTCTAATCACATTGGTTTTGTTTAGGCTATGTCAGCAAATCAAGACTCAGCAGGTAAAAGGATGCTTCCTTTTTTTTTCATGCCTTTGTTTTCTTAGTATGGGGGAGGAAAAAAAAAATAAAACTAATATTCTTTCTACCAGTTGACCAGAAAAAAATATTTTCAAGTCCTGCTCACTGGCATTGTGGAAGTAAGAGCAAGAGTGATTCCGATCCTTTGGGATGCAGTGTTAACTTTAGGTGTCAGATATGCATATCTCATCTTTGTTCATCCAAACAGAGCTTGAAATAATGATTTTTGTGATATCCTACCATACATTTTAAAAATACTTGAAAAAAATGTGATAGGTAGTGGACTAATGTCTGTGCTGGAAATTACTTGGGTCTGAACTCACATATTGCTATAACTTTTTGCACTGAGAGAAAAACAAATTCATTTTGATGAACAGTAAATGTATCTTTACATGCCTAAATTGCTATTGGTGTTAAATCTGAATAGTGGCTATCCCATTTGGTGTACTAGTTTCCATGTTCCACTCATACTTAGTAGTCTGTAGACACAAATATAGAAGGAATTAGAATTTGCACTTAGTTCTTGTAACCAATATATTAATAAGGAGCATGTTATGCTTAATTAATGTCATTAATAATGATCATGTTATAATTCAGTCTGTGGTCTTTTGAGGATTTTTTGCACATGCTGCTTTTTTTTTTGTTTTGTTTTTTGTTTTCTATCATCTTGTGAGAGCTTTTTCTAAGTGCCTGCAGAAATTAGCTGGGCATTTTGTACCTTTTACAGAGCCCTCGACAATAGCTAACTGGTAATGTCAGTCTGTACAAGCTCTCTAGCTTCCCTGGATGATTTGCAGCATTATGGTAGCTTGTCCATATCTCATGTCGATACTTGCCAGACATGTTATAGTTGGTTTTTAGTTCATCCCTGAATCTGTTTGTGCTGATATTTATTTGTTAACTGCTGTAATCAGCTAGGCTCATACATAGGGCTAGAAAGCCCAAAAAAATGCACTGAATTTTCTCCCTGTTAATAATCTGCTTGGATGGTATCTGCCCCTTCATCCAGTCTCGCGGCTGGTAGCCTGGGAGAGAGAAATATTCTGCAGAACTTTATTTGGGAATTAAAAAGAAGCAAAACAGCAGAGGGTAGGCTAGCATCTGCATCACAGACTACCCCTGCCTGTTCTTTGAAGGATTAATGTCTGGGATTCAAATCGATGAGCAAAGGCTTTGTGTGGCCAGGGTGGCCTTGACTGTGGAGGGAATGCAAGGCGGAAGACCAGGTCGGGTTGCGTCTCTCCATATCAAGAGAAAAATTCGTTTGGTCCCATAAAATGTGACTCTACGGAGTAGACACTGCTTTCTAAAGAAACCTCCTTCTCTGCAGTAGCGAGCTTCCCTACATGATCAATATCTAATGGGAGTGAGCGAGCGCAGCCCAGCTGCTCTCCTGCTGCAGTCTGCCTAGGCCAGTGCCCTGCAGGACCCGGCCCCGAGGAACCGCTGGGAGCCTTGCACCAGCAGCCCCTTCCTTCCATAGATGAAGAAATAGATGGGAAAGCTCATGATTTATTGAACTTGGCAGTCACCATACAGTAGCTCCCTTTCAGAGTGCTTATGCACATGGGAAGCTATATGTTGCAAGTAAATATTTTAATCATGTACATAACTTGGAAATGGTGCATTATAAAACACAGTTTTTTGTGGTATTTACATTACTGGAAGCTAAAGCAAAGCTTTGCACTTTCTACAGCTTCGTAGCGTTTCCTTTTCTTACTGTTTATGACAAGACATACTTTAGGGCAATGCATTGCTCTTGAATAATTAACAAAAGATCTATCGCTTCAAATAACAACATAAGAGAGCGCTTTAGAGAGATGTTTTGGTGGTTGTCTTTGCTGACTTGAGAACGAGGAGCGTGTGGGGATTTGGCTAGTGAGCAGGAGAAAGCAGGGCTTGGAAAGCAAGTGTTGGCTCAAGGATTAGGTAATGAGAGCTGACAAGCCTCACAGCATACAAAGTAAAGACTAAGTACTTTGAAGAGTAGCTGTCAAAACCAGAAAATAGGTACAGTTAATCCTGTGGATATATTTGATGGATCCACTGTGATCATAACTTAAAGGGTTGGAGATAAAAAAGAAAGAAAACTAAAAAGAAGTTCCATGGCCTTAGGCACATAGGAAGACCACAAAAGAAAAAGGGACATGACTCGGCTGAAGGGGAAGGGAGAGCTGTTCACGTAAGCAGGCGAGCTGCTAGTCTTGGGATGAAGAAGGCTGTAGTTTGAGTTCCTTCAACATCAAGACGTGCTGGCTGAAGCGCTCGAGTCCCTATAGCAGAAATCTCTCCTCATGGATTTTACTGTCAGTCCTCCAGGAATGGGAGCATTTTGAAGGCGCTGTCATGTTTTTCTGCCATGCAAGTCCACAGAGAACAATGTCTTCCTCCCTGCCTTTGCAGAGGGTATGTGATCAAGGTTACATATGTTAAAAGTCATAGTTGCAGGAAAAAAAAAAATCATCCAAATGGGTGACAAATGGTTTGCTATTAGGTTTGTGAATGCTCTATGATCTGTGAAGATCTTAGCAGTGCTAGCAAAGACTATTGCAGGGCGAAATGAAAAATGCAATGTTGGCAGCCATAAAGTAAATTACATTGAAGAATTAATTCAACATTTTCATAGACTTTAGAGGTTCAAAATGAATTGTCCTGTTATAACAAAGATGCGGGTATCAAAACAGTTCATTGAGAACATTTCCTATACAAGTTTAAATTATATTGTTTTCAGAGGACTGACAAAGGGTTATGGGTGGCATGTAATGATTTCTAAATAGGGGGCATTTTAAAATAATTGTTCTTACTTTTGTAAGATAGATGAGGATTGGTACTTTAGATCATAAAATGCCACCTAACAGTTACACGAACTCTCCTCTTACTGAGTCTGTGGACAGGAAGGCATTAAGTTTTCCTGGCACTACCATCTTGACCCCTTTTCCCAGACATCCCTCTGAAGCTTGTCCTGGCCGGTGTGCGGGGCCGCGGCGCTGCCTCCGCGCGTGCCGCGTGGGCTCGCTTGGCTGTGCGTGCGGATTGCGACTCGGGCCTGCGGTTCTCTACGTAAATCCCATCTCCCGGGAGGCGTTTCTGCAGAAACTCCCACACACGTCGCTTTCACTAGGGTGGAAATAAAGCAAGCCAAGCAGGTTTTTTGTTTTGGTTAAAGGAAGAGTCAGAGTCAAAAATATTTGAGATAGTTTCCATGAAAAAAGAGCCTTTTAAGATATTTCTGTGACTAAATGTGTTACGTTCATGGCAGAGGATATGAGAAATCCACTTCAGTTAATTTTTTTAGCTATATCGCAAAATGCGACCTGTTTAGCTAACCCACTGTTATCACTTCTGTGTTTCTTCACATGAAAATCCGTGACTTGGTAATACTTCACAACAGCTCGGCAAATTTCAGCACAGAGTACTTAAATACAATTGCACTGGAGTGCTGCCTGTGGCAGGTGTCGTTTCCCAAAGCCCAGCAGTTTTTCCCATTATCCGGGGTGACGCTTGAGGACCATGTAACCAGCCATTCCAGTTAGGACATGCTGAAGATACTGGCCTGGCTGTAAAGCCTCGTTGCACCAAAGTAATTTATAGTGTGTCACAGGAAAAGCAAATAGTACACGTTGTCTTTGTCAGAGGGCTCACTGCGGAATTTAGGAGAGTGATGAAAGCTTTTGTCATGGCAAATTGGTTTTTAGTTCCTTAGGTTCATGCCAAACTTGAGGGGGGAAATACTAAAATGAAGGAGGAAGGAAAGGAAAAATAGAGTCTCGCTGTATTTTACAGTAAAGATTCCTGCCTAACATGAGGTGTCTGTGTGCTGGTGACTTCTACCAGTCTAACTTTGAGCGTACAAGAACATCTGGCCACCAAAATGTCAGTATGTTCAAAAGCAGTAATTTTGACTACTTAGACTTTCCTTTGAGAACAATGGAACTATTGTTTCCTGTGGAGGGTGAAAGCATCAGGAGGTTTAACGTTGCTGCTCTTCAGATAGAGATGTTGAGACTCACACCGATAGCTGCGAGTGCTGGTGCTATTTTAGCTACTGGTATTGTGTGAATGAGCTGAGACTTAGGAAGATGAAAGGAAAAAAAAAAAAAAAAACAAGGAGAAGAGCACACTTGCATTACATCCTTAGTGTACATACTGTGCAGGAAAACTACTATCCCTCTTTCTATTCTTCAGTATTATTTGGTCTTAAAGACACATGGGCTGTAAAATACACTTCAGTTCTGCATAAACTGCTTTTTTGTATTCCCTCCTGTGCTATGTGAAATGAATCTCATTATGTGAAGAGCTGATTTGCCAAAGGCTGTGGCAGTTAATTAAGCAAATAAAAATTCTTTTTTTTTTTCCCCTATATATTGACATTTACAGCCCTGAGATAGTGGTGCACAGAACAAACGTGGTAAATTTCTTGCCATGAGAAAGCATCAGAGCAGGTGGTTTGTGGCTCTAATAGGAGGTAAATAACTGTTTAATGTATTCTGTTACCTCTCCCATAGCCACAAAAGTATTCATTTGTTTCTGTGACAGTCAAATAATGAAGGTTGTGAGGTTCAGATAAAATGAGCCTTGGGCACAGAAGTCTCATCTTCACCCTGCTCTGGATGAGATAAGTAATGCACCACGGTTTCATAAACGTGCAGTCTTTGGGTGTCGACTTGAGTTACTTTCTTTCCACAGATCAGTAAGATATTAACATACTTGCTCATGTGAAGTTTAATGTTCATTCATATTTTTTTCTGTTAAAAATTGAATGCAAAAATTGTGCAGTATTGTAGCGAAGAGTCTAGAGCGTTGCAAGTGACTCTGCTGCCACAATCAGCTGATGTTTGTTTGTTAGATTGGCTCCCCTCTTCACCATTCACATGAAGAGCAGTTATTAATTCAGATGACTTCAGTGATGATGTAGGGCTGGTAGTCTTACGACTCTGATTCCATACACCAGCATTCATTAACACAGTCCGCACAAGTGGTTGCTTTATGCATTATTTATTTTTGCTGCCTCTGATTTGTTTTTGACAAATGGCAACCTATGTTTCGTTTGATTTCTTGTTGTGTTTGTAGTTTTTTGTGTGACTTGTAGGGTCAGGTAACCACTCATTTGTCTTACGCAGGCTTCACTGAAATCAAATATGCCAGATAGTTTGCAAACCAGGACTGGAAAAAAAAGGGAAACCATGCAAAGCTGAAAGCTCTGAGAGGTAGAGGGCTTCTGGTTGCCAGTCACTACTGTCAGATTTCACTCAAAATCGGTGCCAAGTGGAAGTTAACAATATGAACCACCAGTTAGTATGTTCTTGTAGGACACCACTCGTGGTGCTTAAACTCTCCAGTTTATGAGGAGCACAGGTTCCTCTGGTTGGCTTTTCAGGGTGCCCTCCTGAAACAGGACACATTCAATGGGCCTTGCTGACTGGTACCAGCCAGAGGAGAAAAGCAGGAGACGTGTGAGCTTCTGTGGCAGCAGCTCTTGAGAGAGCCTTTACAGGATACATGCTCTGCAACCTTGGCAAGAGCAAAACTTGTGTTATGTTGTGTGTTAGGTTTGGGCTTTTGAGGGTGTTTTGGTTGGTTCTTGCAGAACCGGGTGTGGGGTGACTCTCAGGACATGGTTTCCACAGGTGCTGGTAGCCCTCCCCACGAGCTGCCAGAGATCCTGCCGGGACAGGCAGCATCAAGTGCCCTCTGTCCTCAGTGTGAACCTGAGCCAAGCCGCCTAGCTTAGAAGTGTTGCTCACTGTTCCTGGTGCTGCACTTCTCAAATGTGTGGTGTGGTATATGGTCCAGTATCACAAAAGTGAGCAATGTAATGCAGCGGGATAGCAGTGATTAACTTAGAAATTTTTGAGAAATAGTGTTTAAAACTAGTAGTTTAATTAATAGTAAAATGCTCAATTGTGTGGTACAAATTTTTTCTTTTTTTACTTGGAGCTGCAAGGGTGGCTTGCTCGATGGTGCTGTCTACTCCATTTGGAGCTGGATTATCGCAGTGCGTGCGGAGCTACCTGGGCCTGAGCATCTCCCTGAATATCGTGAGCCGTGACACACGGTCTGGGCTCGCCATCACCAGTGCAAACAGGGACTGCTCTGAAACGTGCTTAGGAGGGCAGATTTCAGCGTGGAATCCCAGGTAGGAAGCAGGACAGAGGGCCAGCAGAGACGAGCGGCTCTTCGGAAATCAGCCTGGGAGGAGAGAAGAACAAGCTCAGCGGCAGTTTAGCTGGACATGCGTTATAACCCAGGCCAGTGTACTGACATGAGACCGTCTTTGAGGGAAAGGGTGATCGTGAGGATTACGTTTTGCTAATATAATACTAAACCAGGTGCACCTATCAAATATATCCGTGGTCCCTTTCTCTGAAAAGGGCTCACTATCAATGTAAAATGTCTCAGGTCTCCTGAGGAAAATACTGCTCTGCCAGATGCTATTTATACGGATATCAGCAGTTGATCATTTATGGGTTCATTTATACAGATTATTTGTTGCTGTACTGCTTTAACTGTATGTTTTGCACTTCAGTACACTAACAGATTTATTCATTTAAGTTAGAAGAAAGTGTTTTCCCTTAAGAATGTAACTTGATTTGCTGAATGAGGAAATGGCAATTTGAAAGATGTGAAATGGATTTTGTAAGTGTCGCTAAAGTCACTCTGTAATATTCTGTAAGCCAAGCAACATCACAAGTAAAAATGGTGAAGCTCACTAAAGAGACAAGAATGTATTCAAGGAACTTGTGGGAAGATAACATATAAAAATAGGAATTAAATGTAAGTTGTGAAGTAATAAGAGAGGGCAGCAACCTACAGAAATTACAGTGAAAAAGCATTGGCAAGAAAAAAGGAGCATTGGCAGGAAAAATGAGAAAATCACTTGATGAAATGAGAAAAAGTCATTTGCTGTTTAATATAATGTGAGGAAATTGCCTCCTTTTGGTAATCTAAAAAACTGTTGAAGAAACAGTTCCTTTCGGCGTTCAGACTGGTGTAGTGCAGTCCTGCTGCGTCGCGCTTCCACCTCGCTGCTCATTTCACCACTAACGTACAAAAAATCTTTGTGTGTTGGACCCTGGACTTCGAAAGGTCACTAACTTCGAATACCTGGCACATCAAATCCAGGTTGTGTCTTGCCTTGTGAATAATCCTTTGTACAGCAAGCAGGAAAAAAAAAACTCTGCCTTGATAAATCTATCTAATTCCTGCCATGAATTTTGCATTCCAGATTTGGGCTTATAGGATTATAGGACAATTCAGGTTGGAAGGGACTTCAGGAAGCCCACCTTACTGCTGAGGAAGCCCTCCCTCAAAGCTGAGGTAGCTGGGAAGTCCAGTGTGGCCTTGAGGACCTCCAAGGACAGAGACTTCCCAAGCTTCCTGGGCAGCTTGTTCCACCACCTGTTTCTCCTCTTGGGAAAAATTCCTTCCTTATATCTGGGCTGAAGCTCATGTCAGCCTGTGCCATGTCACTTGTCAGGGAGGCCCCTCTGCATGTGGTTAGTCCAGAGGCAGCGCAGGGAGTGCGGAGCGAGGAGGCAGCTCTTGGCTCCTGCCCAGCTCTCGTCCGCTCCGAGCCCTAGGACCTTCCTGCAGAGCTGCCCCTAGCCAGGCTGCCCTCCCCTGTGCCACTGCAAGGCCCTATTCCCATCCCTAGGGATTTGAGGCAGTTCTGTGTGAATCCCGGAGAGTGCTGAGCTCTAACGGATGTGTGCTGCTTGCATGGAGTTTGAGTGGATGTTGGTCTTCTAGAGCAGAATTCCACCACGATCAGTGGCTGAGACCCAAAACCCACGTTGTTGGATAGGCAAAGGGTGCGGGGAGCTTCCTTTTTGGAAACACGTATTTGTTATCTTAGGGTTGAGAAAGTTCTGTCCTAGTTCATCACTCACGATTTCTGGTATCAGAAGCCTAAATTAAAGGGCTGAAACATGAAAAGTCATGTTTTCATTTGTAAGTTGGGCAGATGTGATAACTGGAGAGTAACTCTGGAACTGCACTATATGGTTATTAATGTCTTTATCTTGACTATTACCGAATAATTAGTAGGAAGGACAAGTGTTGGTGCTGAATGGGCAAGTGGTGGTTCCTGAATGGGAAAGAATTTCATTTTCTGGTATTGACCTTACAGAACCTTCCCAAAACTTTAAATATGCTCTAGGGTTGCTTGTTTGTTTTTTCATATGTCCAGATTTATCCTGCTCTGTCACATTTAATTTTTAAAAGCTAATATGCATAATGCATAACAGTTCTGCAGTTAATTTAATTTTAAACTTTTTTTAATTTACTGGTTGGTTGATCAGCTGATTTCTTCCAACATTTTTCTTACTAAATACTTTCTGAGGAAAGTCATAGAATAGAAAATGTGTTAACATGCTAATGCCTGTGTGGTGGAACAGTTTCCTGTTTGGCCTGATCAGAACATCTACTCTGCTTCTGTGATACTGTATTTGCCTTGTAGGAGTTGACTTGGATTAGCCAAGACTATTTAAAATGTCATTTAGTCTGTCGTGTGTATACTGCCTCTACAGTATGTTAATAGTTGTTTTGCTGATATCTAAGTTAACCAGTTGTGTCCTCTATTAGTTTTGACCTCTTATTTTGTGTATTTGAATCTCCTCCTTTCTCCCATGTCAGAGGCTGCCCACCTCCTTTCTTTGGGGTGCAATACCCCCATGTAATTAAGGTGGTAACTGGAGGCTGGAGAAGCACACAAGGAAGGCGGGCGCTGATCAGCGCGTCCTGGCCGTGTCCGCCCCGGCGAGCGGACGGCCTGGGCGGCTGCTGCTCCGTCGGGCACGGCCTTGTCCCAGCGGGAAGGACAGAGCCCACCTGCTGCTCTCAAGGGGGTGGTAACCTAGAAACGATGATGTTGTCTAACGCCGTAAAGAGAAGGACAAGTTACAGTATTTCAGCTGGAAATCAGGAACTTGGAGGTACAACTAGCACTCCTAGCTAGAACATTGTGAAGCCTCCCTAAGTTCGGGCAAGCTGGTTTGACCCAAGGTGTGTGGTTTAGCAGCAAATCCCCGTTTTGTTCATGACAGTTGGGAATCTGCCTTAACAGAATTAGAAGTGAGAGGGTAGTGTTTCCTTTCACAGAAGAAAGGACACTTATTTATTTTTGTGAGAATGTACTTGTTGCTAGAGGATTTTTATGTTTGAGGAATCATAAAAAGAAAGAAAATAGTGCTTGATATGCTGAGAAAATGTTGGAAAAATCTTAGGTATGCATAGCAAGTATACCAAGGTAATATAAAAGCGGATGTGAACTTGCACCATGTTGGGTGGTCTATGGTTAATGCAAAATACCTTCAAATACCTAGTCCTTCAGTGAGGGAGGTGGCACCGTTTTTCAGCACGTGCTTTCTAACAGCTGCCAGAGAAGGGGAACGCGCCGGAACGTCCCAGTCCCCTCAGCTCGTGTCTGGCTCATCCAAGGTCTTTCCCAAAAGCTCTGCACACTTAGTGCAGTGCAGAACCAGAGTCTAAAAATACAGGTGAACCTCTTAGAATTGGGCACAAGGCAGCAGTGAGCATGAAGCTCCCAAGCAAGGCCCCAAACATTTGTTAAGCCAAAAGTTTAGTTTACCTGTTGATTTTTAATCCTTTATGCACATGATTCACTCGTGTCCTTCTCCATCTCGAGAGTCCACTAATCACTGAAAATACAAACCTCCAACCGCATGATAAAGGAGAAGAGCTCTTAATGGAGCTGCTCCATTAAGAAAGAAAGAAAAAGCTGAGGTAATCTTCAGATTATTCTTCTTACTCTTATGTGGGGAGTTATTAATTTATTTGATATTTTCCTGACATGTTAACTCTTTAACGTGATTGTATTTATAACCTGGATTTTTTTTTTTAAACTTAGCAACCTTTCAGTTCTTTAACAGGGGTCAGGGATTTGGGGCTTAGTTTCTTGAGAATACTGGGGTGTTTTTCTCATCATGACTTTTTCTGTACCTCTGGAGGCTTCCTGAAATCTTACAATAAATAATAGAAAAATAGTGATTTAAAACCTAATTTCTAATACTAACCAGACCTGGCTGTCTAGATGAAGAATAAGCTTCAATAAACAGGAGACAGACGCGAGCCTCTTCAATATGAAGAGTAGCGAGGAAGCAGAAATAGAAATGGGTTTTTCATTACATGAGGGATTATGCTTGGACCAGAAATGCCAAATATTCCATGGACCGCAGCTGCACTTTCTGTCTGCGGTTGTATTAGCTGGTAATAGTAAAACAATGATGTGATGGTAGGGACAGCTATTTGTTCACAGAAATACAGAAAAGTTGTTTCCCCTTTCCTTGCTTGGATTGCCACATTGCACTCCGTGGCCTATCTTAAACTTCAATTCTTTTTTGCAACAAATGAGCTCCAAATGAGAATATACAGTCTCCTTGAACGCCACCTGAGTGGGTGCCCGCTGCTGCTGATGTTTTCTCTTAGCCAGGTTTTTCTTCTGTCGTTCCAATGCTCTTTAGGCAATTCGGGGGCTCGTTATTTGCTAGTACAACCTGGGTCGTTCCAATCGGTGAGGCAACCATGGCCAAACATTGCCAGTTAGCCTGGGGCTAAGGAAAGTGTGTTGGAAGTGCTGAAAGTAGTGAGTTTAGAGCCTTTAAGCAAATAGCAACATGCATCTCGCTGCTTCATTGGCTTTGTCGTCTGTACAGCAGTAACCACTGTCATATTAGCAAAGAGACTGGGGTAGTACGAGATGCAGGGAGGTAAAGTCGGTTTCGCTCAGTTTTATCCTGTAGTGTTTTTAAAGGGAAATTACTGTGGGTGAAAAGCTGCAAACTTCATATCCTCTTTCACATTTTATACAGATCTTTGGCAGGACTGTTTTTATCTTTCATTTTAGTGGAAATCAGGATTTAAAGATATCTAATACACGTAATTCTCACCATCTTTACTGTTTTATTTTTTCCCCTGCCACAAATCTCTGCATTTTCTTTTTCTATAAAAATATACCACAGGATAAAAACAGCCTGTTCAACTCTATTTTACTGTGCTATGAGGTATTGTTTTAATATGCTGTTTGACTTCATAAACTGAACATTCATAAATCGCTCATCCTTTTTCCCATATTTACTAGCAGAAAATTGTAAACAGAATAGGAAAAAGCTCTTAAACACAGTATGATTTGCTTAACACAGAGTTCTAACTCATGGCACAATAGATATATAACAGATAAACTGAAGTCGTGGGAGATTGCTTTGCCTTGAGTGTGTGTGCATTTGAGAATATACAGCTTTGAATGTGGTGTAGGGCAGAATTCAGCCTGGGAGAATTGCTGGATACCACCTGGAAGGCTCCCTGCTTCCTGGCCTGCCTTTCACCTGCACCTGCAAAGGGAAACCTCACGCTTAGGCTGTTTGAGTAGTGTTTTGCTGTTGAGTACAACCCAGCTGAGACTGGCTTAGAGCATTGGCAGGTGTAGCCCGCTAGGACAATTCGCACAGTCCCTGGTCTCCTTCCAGCACTGCCCTGTTCAAGGGTCCCAGAGAGGTGGGGAAGGAGGGACGAGCGGGCTGTGAACTGCGCTGCAGCCCTCACCTCGAGTCCTTGCGGCCCCACGTCGGCGGCTCGTGCAGGCTTGGGGGTTCCGCAGGGAGGGAGCCGCACGCTGCCTGGCACTGTGGTTCTAAGGGGCTGAAGGAGCCAACCTAGTTTTTACCGTTGAATTATGGAGCTGATCCAGATCACAGATCTTAGTTTTTTCTACTGGAGTCGACTGAGCCAAAGGCCAGAACTTGATGGTGTTGGTAGGTAGGTTGTTTGTTCAATTCTCAGTTACCTTTTGTGTCCTCGGAGCAGATCTCGGGTGCTCTCTGTAATCAGCTTCTTTGCCTAGTGCAGCCTGAGGACTCTGCTGGTGCAGAGCACATCCAAGAGGCAGTGCTTGAGTTGATTTCAGACTTTTCCTTCTCTCTAGTGTAGTCGTCACTGTGAGTTTGTAGCTTATACTTGCTATAGTTGTATAAAACAGTTTCCTAAGTTCAGCACGGAGGGGTTTGACACATGAGGAAAACACTGAACATCAGCTGATCACCAATCAATGTTTGTGTATATGCTTTTAGCCTCTAAGTTGCAAGTTGTCTTAGCTTGTTACTTTGTGGCCTCAAATCTTTCAGTCTAGAGAGCCAACGCTCTGCAGTGAAATGGCATATGCTCATAATAGAGTTGAGGCTACAGATTATCAAAAGGCCAGATTTGTAGTAGATTGGATTATAGCAGACATTTCGGTGGTTTTGCTGCGTTTGTGTGGGTGTAGAGATAAATAGAAATCCATTACGTTTGTAAATTGATCATTTTACTGATTTCATCTTCTTGTTGTTGTTTTGTGTTACTAAAGAATCTTATTTGCAGTAGAGCACAAATGATTATAACTTAATATTACTGTAAGTTGACAAAATGACAAAAATCTCATAAATATTTCCCCTGTTTTTTAGCTTTCTTATTTAGTGTATTTGTCAGTATTTTACCTCAAACACATTTTTGACTGTATTTTGCCTTTCTGTGATTTGTTGCAACTGCACCTCTAAGTCAAGTAAGGAATGGGCAACTCAAGCACAGTTTGTGGAGGCTTTTCTGCAGCAAGGAAGGAGAAGCTTTTGTCTTAATGAACTTGAAAAGCAAAAAAAAAAAAAAGAGTAGCTGAGGCAAGTAACTAGATGCACTTTCATTTTATTTGGTGGTATTCACAACCCAGAGTGGGTGATTAATATTTTGGACTAATTAACAGATGTTGGTGACTGGTGTTTGCTTTTAATGAAGTATAAAATTGTACTCTTTTATAATCAGTAAGATATTTTGTTGTGACTTAGACCTTTCTCTGTTATCATTTCAGGGCACTGTCTTACACAAGCCTTAGTATAGCATACATAAGGTTCTTTATGGAGCTGTAAATCTGGATCAAGGCCAACAGTTTTACACATTGGTTAGGTCTGCAGAAAGCTGCCATTCCTTGTATATGTTTTTCTGAAAGAGAGCACTGGGAAAATCTTTAAGTAATAGAGCAGTTTGTCCCAGTGTTATAAAGCTGGGAGCAATCCCTCATTTTAACAGTATGGATTTAAAAACAGCCCTTGGTTGTGCCCGGCTCCGGCTGACTGTTCTCCAGGCGCCTCTAAAGCTTTGGAGCAAACCTTTCCCTCTGCATCCCTGGCCAGGGTGACACGGCCGCATGTTGCTCGAGGCGGCTCGGCACGAGCTGGGCTCCCCTGCATCCCCTCCTGGTGTCAGGGCATTGGGATTTGAGGATCCGTGTCTTCCCTGCGCTTGGCAGCGGTGCAGGCACCGCTCAGTCTCTGGCACCATCAATCTCTTGCACAAGGTTGCAGGTTCGAAATGGGCTGGAATGCTGTGCTAGGGAAACCAATAGTGCCGGTGTCCTAGCCACGGAGTAGCAGGTGTGGCTAAATCCTGCTATTCCCCCAGTGAATCTATCTAGAAACATGAGCCCCAGCTCTTTGACCTGCAGCTGAGATAAAGCAGCTCCCAGGTCTGCCAAGGGAGCTGCAGTCACCTGCTCATTGCACCGCGGGCCCTGGCTCTGCAGCTGGAGCTGGGGTGGGTAGGTTCTTTTTATCACCACAGTCATAATGATATCATTTTTCCCCTAATTGTATTTCCTTATTAGCATTTTAATTCTTGACTGTGTGGATGTCTTCTGGCTGACCCAGATATTCAACAAAAGGCTCTTTTAATTATGCGCTTTGATTTTTAGTAAGGGAAAGCATATAGTCTGTGGCTGTACCGTAATTTAAAAAGAGTTTATGTAGAAGCCATTATGGGTTTATTCTGAATTTTATTTTCTCCCAGAAAAAGTGAAAATCTTATTTAGGAGCAATAATTTTTAAAAAAATATTATTTATTTTTAAAGTAATAGCTGCTATAATTGAAATTAAACATGGAATCATGCTGCTTTTGATTAATTTTAGCACTGAGGAGCCAAAAAAGGAATCATTTTTTTCTTTAAATAGGCTAAATTAGCTTTTGGTGACTAATGATAGTTGAAGGAATTGAAAGCAAAGACAAAATTTTTGTTTTCTGCTTTATGGAATTATTTATTCAAATGCAATGAGACTTAAAAACATGCTTCAAGTTAAGCACATGATTCCCTGTTTTCTAGAATTCAGACCAGTAATACTTAATGCTCATTTTATTATTATTCCTACATTCCAGATGACTAAATTGAGTTTCAGTAATGTATGTATTTTACATTACTGTAAAAACTGAGTTTGTGGCCTGCTAGTGTTGAGTGTCCTCTCCGAACAGCATTATGCTTTATATTCTGGTAGTTAAGTGTAATAACCAGAACTAAAGGAAGAGTATTGGGTTTGTGAAGACGGGGTGGTGTGAGCCACTAAAGTGTTGCTGACAATTCATGTCTGTTTCGTGTGCGGGTAATGTAGCTGCATCTTCGCCAAGTGCTGGAATAATAATAGGAAATCCATTTTCATTCCCTTTCCAAAAAAATACGAACCTAGATTTTTCTCTGCATGGAGTTTTGTTTGGAATAACATGTTTAAATTATTTTCCTTTGCCAAATGCAAAATATTCTAATCTATAGGTCAGCACTTTTAATTGTAAATAACTAGCATTTTCCTAATTATTCTAATGAAGAATATGGTATATTGCTATATACCATATATCATTAAAGACTTGAATATTGATGGATTTTTAAAACTTCCTAGATAGCTTTACTCAAAGAAGATGACTGTAACACAGTGTTGTCCTAAATCTCCCTCTGGTCCTTTAGAGTGCAAGGCTTCCTCTCCCAGCATAACCTCACCCATTTTTATTTCAAGACCCCAAATTATTGTCCCTGTGGGTCGCCGTGCTGCTTTCCAGGCTGTTTGCTAGGGAGAGGCAGTGCTGCCACCCTGCCTGGGGAAGTACAGCTGCTCCCAGGCTTTTATCTGGTCACTGGTGTCACTTCCATCGTGATTAGTCACATCACAATTACAAAATCTGAAAGACCCTTGGCTTCCTTACACGCTGCATCTGGTGCTCACTACCATTTTATCTGTCATTTATCTGCAAGCTCTAGCACTTGCTTTCCTACAGATACTATTTGTGTCTCATTAGCTCCCATGATCAAGTAGATGGGAATGAAGTCCATGATATTGGGTTAACCAAGTGGTTGTTGCCATGATATCGGCTATGACAGCCTTTGTGCACTTTCCCTGCCAAGTCACTTCTTACTCTTCTTTCAGCTGAGTTATATTATTTTCCCAGAATAGATAATGGTAAGGGAGCAGTTTCCTCAGAGCAGGATTGGAGATGGAGCACTTGGGAAATCTCTGAATGCCTCCTCCTATTCTGCAAGTAAATGATGAATATCAGTTTCTGTGATCATTTTTTCGGGGACTATCAGTCTAATGGCTTTTATTAGCAATATATTCATTTAAAAAATAAAATGAGCTAAAGCATGATCTAATGTGCTAGAAACTATTGCAATAATAATTTAATATTTTATATCAATGATCTGTGCTAAAGTGAAGAAGTCAAGTTTCATTCTGTTTCCAATATAGCTTGGTGAAAAGAATCTTGTGGAGCAGGGCGAAAGGGCAGCATGTTACTTGTCCATACCAGTCGCTTTTCTCTAGAGGGAGCAAATGCTGAACCTTAGCAAAGCTCTTAGAATGATTCTCCTGTCACAGTAACCTGCCCTTTCCTACCTCTAATTAGCCATCTTCTAATACTAGTTAGCCAACTAGTTAGTTGCCTTTAGTTAGTCATTTTCTACATCTGATACTTGATGTCTTTTCAGTGCTGTCAGATGTGAAAGTAGTTCTGTTTTATGTTACTGTTAGCGGCAATAACGTGTCTTCTCATTTAAGAATCTACAGGAATGTTTAGCCTAATTCCAAGGGAAGTAACCTGTATGTTCCTACTGAGAAACTGAAAAGTCTTTGAGCATGATAAAATATTAGACGATTTGAATTTGGGCAATACTTTCTTTTTGTAGGCAAGTCTGCTTGTCAGCATTCCCAAATTGTTTTTATAATTTTAATAATTGTATAGAGGAGAGGAGAGGTGTAGGAGAGACACCGCAAAATTGCAGTAAGTCACTTTTGTTTCCATGATACAGATTAATAGAACTAGATTGTTTCTTCGTAGTCATTAAAATTCAATTCAGCTGAACCGTGTTTTTCTTTTTTCTCTCATTTTTTGTTCTTCGATATGTCTGCAGAGTTAGCATAGAAATCTACAAGTTTGCTTGTTGATGTGCTCAAATTGAAACACAGCTGGGTAGTTCTTGTTTTACTGCTTTCTAGATTGCTCTTTAAGTGCTTGTATTCTGGTGTTACAGTAGTGGTGTGCATTGTATTGTGCTACTAAAAAATTCAATATTGCTTGAATCTACAGCATTCATGTGCTGCTTCCTGAGGTTTTCTGCCAATAGGTCACGTATCCAAAGATAGTGAGAGTCCCCCTTTCCGGCTTTTGTCTTCTCCCCAAAGCCCGTGAACTTTGTCAATACAAATTCATAATGGAGCCCTTCCCAAGTACTTCATAAGCTCAGCTAAGCACCAGTACGTGGATGAGCTGCTGGAAGATGCTAAAAGAGAGAAAATGTGAGCTGAAGGGAGTTGGGTGCTGTGTCAGCCGGTGCAGTATGGGCTTGACCTAGGACCCCGTGTCTCTCGGACAGGGAAACCCTCTGTGGCGGATGGGGAGCATGTGCAGAGCTTGCTTTCCTCTGCAGTGCTCATGTTCAGGGAAAGAAAGCTTTTCAGTAATGATACATTCATATTTATCTTTTACAAAAAGGAAGAAACGGTGTTACTATGTTTTATCTTCTAATTTTTGCCAACTCAAAGTACAGGGTGTCAGTGCCTTAGATACAACAAAAATAATGTTGCTGTGACTGCTTGAGAATTGCTCGTATATTTAGCTAGAGCGTTTGACAGTATTTGACAGCTCCTGCACCAGGATATTTAACAGGGGATGTTGTGAAAGTACTTTAATCTCCCGCGCTGATATCCATGTTTCCTGCATCATTTGTGCTTCTTCTCTCATCTGTCAGCGGTGCCCCTGGCTGCTGTACGTCCGAGGTGGCTCGGGCAGGTTTTGCCGCAATGCCAGGGCTTTGGCGCTACTGGGGGTAAATTCCCAAGAGCTGGAAGGGCTTTCGGCAGGAGCAGATGGGTGATGTCATGGTGGCTCTGGAGGTGCCAGCACCATGGGTAGTTGCTGGAAGGCGCCACTCGCAACCGGAATGAGCTGGTGGCGACTGGAATGCGCTGGTTGTGACCAGAATGTGCCGGAATCTGGGCGGGGAGGGGCACCCATGGGTGGGGCTCACACCTGTCCCTCTCAGCAGCCAATCAGGGCAGGTGTTGCAGAGGCAGCAGCCAAGCAGGGCAGGCTGTGCCAGGGCGGGGAGTGAGGGGTGAGGACCGGGCAGTGGCCAGGGCTGAGCTCTGTGCAGGACAGGGCCCATGGCGGGGACCTGGCAGCGAGCACCGCAGCCTGGTGCTCCTCAGCAGCTGAATTCCCAGCGCTGGGTGTGCCTGTTCCATCTGCAGTGGATACGGGTGGACTCCAGCAGGAGTAGATCTGGCCTCATTCCGTGCGGGTGAGCACCCAGGCTACCCTCACCTATTTTCGTCTGCAAAATACTGTGCAATGCGCATCCATGTTAGAAGCTTTAATTGAACTTTAAATAATGCAGAAACTGCTGCAAATCTACTGAGGGAATAATCTTAAGACTGTAAATTTTAACCTCCAATTCCTTTCTGATATTATTGTATTATTAGATGAGACCTTGTCCATGCTGACTGATTTCCCAGGGTTGGTAGTTACATCACATGCAGAGAACAAAAGCCAATTCTTAGTCCTTGCAAGGTGAAGCTGTAGACTTAGTATTTTATTCTGGTGTATAAATCAGTTTTACTTGTGTTTACTATCATCTCTCTAAAAATGTGACTAAAGCTGCTTTGGACCAGCTCTTGATGTTTCCCTGCACTTCCGCTGCATGTCTCAATGAGGACGTGCGTTTCTTTTCTTTGTTCTGCAGAGAGCTATTGAATTTCAGTTAAACTGCATTGTTTTTAGCTTTCATGCAATGGATTCCCATTACAGTTAATGCGTATGCTATGCAGTTGGCCACAGTTGGTCTTGAGACATAAACTGGTGGTGTGGGGACTATCTGGGCCTCGAGGCATTGTGCTGTAGGTCAGGTTCCTCAGGTTCATTCTTCTGGTTCCAGCTGGGGGTGTTACTAAAATCAGTTAAAACCTTAGAACAGCTGGGCACAAAATATTTAAGCTATTTAGGGAAACTTTTGAGATCTCCTTTACTGAAACCTTAATCCTTAATATCCTTGCTACTGAATGTACATGAAAAATCTAGTGAGCTGTGTGAATATATGTGTGTATATATTTCACTAATACTTTAAGAGATGCTTTAAGAACTGGATGCAGGTGTAGGTAAAATGTATTCCATTTGGCCTGATTCTGCAAAGTTCATTCTCACAGCTGGGACCATGTGTGCTGAAAGGCTATTCTTCTAAATAAAGCTTTCTTTTGTGAGTAATAAGAGTTTGGAGGTTTGTGCCTTGTGCTTTGGTATTTTAAGGCAAGATGGAGGCTGAAAGGTCTCAGTTTCTTAATATGTACTGTTGCATATATTTTTTAAAGTATTGCTGCGATCGGCGGCTCACTGGGTTATATTTGAGGCTTTGCTGTAGTAGAATTGTCATAAAAATAATCTGGACGTCATTTGTGATTTCACTCTGAAATAACTGCATTGAAAATGATTGCTGGATGCCAATGGGGCACAAAAGATGCAGGAATGAATTTGGCCCTGCAATGAAATATAGGCATTTATGGTACCTTAAGAAGAATAAAAAGAACTGTTATGTAAAATCATAACTTTAAAAGAAACATAGTTTCTTCTCTGTAGTGAAACTGAGAGATTTTTCTCAAAAGCACACTCTCTCTCTTGCCCTGTACTTAAAAATTGATAACCTAGGGGAAAGGCCTGTTAAGGTATAAGAACAGCTTTTTCTTGTAATTGTGTCATTCAGTGATGAAACATAATTAAACCTAATCTTTGCATTTGTAAATGACCTTGACTAAAGTTTTATGGTTCGAGGAAATAATTTAATGGGTGGAAGTACCTAGAAGGCCAGAATCATTTTACAGGGCAAAAACTACATAGCTTCCACTACGGACACTGCATTCAGCAAGTTCCTCTTAGGGAATGACTTGATCTTAGTCTCTTTTTAAGGAGGAGGCAGCAGTTCAGGCAGAGCCTGAGTGATGATCTTCGGAGTCGTGTTCTTGCCCAGGACTCTGCAGTAGCTGCTCTGCCAGGGTCCAGAAACAGTCAGCCGGTGGTTGACCCTGCTGTGGGGAACAGTCCTCTCCTCGTTGCTTTCCGTGCCCGCAGGTGTTGAATGGGTGACCTTGCATAGTTGGGTGTGCTGCATTTCCTGGGCGCCGAACGGCTCTTAGAATGGCAAAGATGAATGTAACTTTTGTGCTTGGTGCACGCAATCCCCAGACTCTCACTGCTTGTGGTATAGATATGGTATATCAGCTATGGAAATAATGCATTTCTGTAATAAATGTCAGCTCTCTCAGCTCCCTCCTCTTTTCCCCTTCCACAAAGGAGATGTCAGACTCAGAATTTTTCCTTTGATTCACATTCTTCAAGTTTGTTGGCTTTATTTCTTTGTGCAAATGCATAAGGAGGGACAAGAACAAGAGAACAATTACTTAAATGCCTGAAGATGAAAATGCTCAGTCCTAATTTCTCACCTTTAAGGCTCTATTCATTTCCTCCTGAGTAAATACTTTCACCGGAGGGTTAGTGACAAAAGCAGTTGTCTGTGGTGATGTCCCCCTCGTAAGCGTGTCTTAGGCTTTATCCCAGATTTGTGTCATGTGCTGAGTAGAGCACAAAGCACTTGCGAGAGTAAAGGTTCGTATTATTAGCATTTAGATTTGAAATGTGCCAGTGCCAGGTGATGGTAAGCTGATGGGAATGTGTTGTCCTTTACAGGAAGTTTTTTCTCGTTTATTCTGTAGGAGTCTTCCAAAAGGGGCAAGTCGTTAGCGTCATGGTTGCTGTTCAGGTTGTAGTCTGACTGTATCTGGCAGTGTGCTTCCCCAGGCTCCCCTGTTCTGCCTGTCACTCCCCACACCAAGCTCTGGCTTCTGAATATATTCAGGTAAAATGAGAAGGGGGAGGAAAAAGAGAAGAACAAAATGAAAATATTTTTTCTCAAATTAGCTGATCTTGTTACTGCTATAACTAATACATTAATATAATGCTGTTAAAATCCCCAAAGAAAAGAAGCTGCTCGTGATGTGATGTATCCTTACTCGACACAGGGTTTTAGAACAGGGATGGAGCAACAAAAAACCGAAATCCAGTTCAGACTCCCTGCTCAGTATGAAGCAAAATAAACTGAAGGAGCCGTTGAGGGAGCACAGGCACCCAGGCACCGCTCTGCAAAGGCCGTGGGCTGGCACCCTCTGCTTCCCTCATCTGAGCCTCAGGCTCCTCGTCTGACAGCCGGCCAGGCTGGTGTCCTGCAGTGCTGAAGCCTGTACCTGTCAGTCATGCCTCTCCTAACTGGACTGTAGGCGTGGACAACTGGATAGGGAATTGCATCTTCTGCCTGTACTTGCTGGCAGCAGATTTGGATGGCATTCTGATGGGGAGATGTCAGTTGTTTCCTAGCCAGCAGATGTGTGTTGTGTTGGCAATGCAGAATCTGTAGGGGCTCGCTGTGTCTATATGCATCCCCTGGCCATCCACGTATCTACCGTTCTTTAGCTGCTGCCCTTTCTGGACATTTAGAGTTCTGCTGTTTTGTAACAGCATAACTCCAAATCAGAGACCTTGGTCAAAATGTAGTATCACTTCACTGAAATCTCGCTTTTATCCTCTGTTTCACAGCAGGACTTAAGGCTATGTATATGCTTATATGTTCTGAGGTGTTTAAAGGTGAATATGATTAAGTAAGGGACATTATTAAAAGTACAGCTTGAGGGGGCTCAAGCTGCCTCTGGGTTTTCTTTGTTTAGGCAAGGTTTGTTTTAATGACCTCATCTGAATTTCACCACCTTTGGAGAGGCTTCAAGTTGCTAGATTCTGAATTTCATAACAAACCATGTGGTAGGAGTCCAGATTTATCATATTCTGCTCTTTATCTCTTCTCTGATAGAATAGATTCTAAAAGTATACGAAACTCTAATCAAATAAATGCTTCCTTTTTTACAGTAGAAAAAATATACATAATTTAAGAAATAATTTAATATGGACTTCCCATTATTACCAGTGCTGTTGTGAGATCTGGGCTAGAGGCCACACAGCTCCTTCCTTGCCAATACAGGGTATGCCCAAGTTTGCTCAGCAAGCTTTCCTAAGTGTCACTACTCACAATGAAAGCTCCTATCCTGTCACCTGTGTGGTAAAAGCTTCAAATTTAGGAAGCCTGCTGCAGATGGTAGCAGTGGTTTTACTGAGCTGAGGCCTTGGGCAAAATCATTTGAGTTGCTTTGAAACTGCATATTCAAAATTCAATAAAATAAGAGGGTGTGATGGTGCAGCTGCAGCATATCCCCTCCAGCTGGGGAAGCTGAGACGGTTTCAAGGCCCTGGCCTAGCAAAGCTGGGCTGTGATACACAGATGACAGAGGTGGCTGCCAGGGAAGGGGTTTGGCGGGGGGAACGCAGCAGTGCTCCCTGCCAGCAGACTTGGGAGTGATGGTGGCGCTGGAGCTCTGTGGCCATGCGGCTTTCACTGCCTTCCTAGACAGAAATGTGTTGGTGCAATAGTGGCTGCGGGCCAGTGGGAGGGGATGCCTCAAGGGGGCAAAGGGAGGGGATGTAGGAAAAACAATAAAATCAAACCGCTCCGGTTGTTTTGCAAGTGATTGGCTCTCCTCAGTGCCTTGATATGGATCCAAAACGATCTGCTCCGTGGGCGGGTTTTGTTAAATTGCTTTCAGAAATCATATTTGCCCTTGGGCAAATACCCTGGCTTTTCTGTGTGCTAGGCAAGTCATGGGTTCTGCAGTGAAATTCACATGTGCTTTGCTCAAAAAACTGATGTCAGTCATCATACCTTGTGTGCATAGCTAGTCCCTTGGTTCTTTATGCCCATTTAAATATGCAGAAGTGCTTGTTATTATTACTTAGCCTGTAAAGCACTGAGATAGATAGATAGATATATATGTAGTGTAATTGATTACTCTATAGGCCCTTCTCTGTATATCTGTTCAGCACTTGCAAATGTAAATTAAAATCATGAAGCATGTAGTATTTTGGTTGCTGAGTTCTGATTTTTGAGAGATTTCTGCTGTTAAACTGTGCAGGTTTTTCCCTTACGCCCCATGCGTCCATGCTCTCCTAGAAACTGCTCCTGTGGCAGCACCCACTTAATCTCTGCACCCTGGGGTGCTGCTGTCCTTGGGCGCTGCACAGTGCCTGCACAGCCAGCCCTGTGTCTGAAGGCACAGCGAGAATCTGCGAGTGCTGGCGGGGACCTCATTTGAGCACTATGTCTATCACTGGGCTCCACGGTGTGTCCCAGTTACTGAAAGGACTACCATGAAATTTAATTTGGAATTTTACAGACACTTTCTGAATTGGAAATCTCACTAATAACTTTCCCTTTGCTCAGCCTTTTAACTGTGAAATTCAGCTGGGGAGTTAGGAGGCAGCAGGTAGTGTCGCAGCACTCTGGAGGGATTTTGCCAGAATTCAGCTAAAGTGCTTGCAAGTGTCATTTCCATATTTAACTAATTTCAGTTTTTAATTAGCTCCGTGTGAAAAATGAGAGTTCCCGCTGAGCTAAGCTGTCAGCATAGACTCCTGTTTCCTTTCTAGCCTCTCAGGACAATTATTGCAGCATCCTCTGTTTTTTTTCCACTGTGAGTGCTTAGCCCCAGCTTCTTCAGTCCCTCCCGTTGTTCTCTGCCAGGGAGAAAGTGAGAGGGTTGTGTCTAGCTTGCTAAAATGGGCAAAATAAGTCCCCAAAACATGATAAATACAGAATTGGTTTAGTAAGGATTCCATAAACTTCCTGGGTGTGACTCAGAAGTACAGAGCAGAATAAATTGTATTCCCTTCTCATAGCTCACTGGTACTCAGCAGTCACACTGGGCACAACAGTATCTGATTGTTTCAGCTTTGTAATTTATTGCATTGGGTAGCATTACATTTTAGGAAGCACAGCAGGAAAGTAGGTTATTTTCCTGGTGCTTTCTGGCCAGAGTGCCAGCAATGCAGTACCCTAGAGGCTCTGTCCTTCCCAAGGCCTATGGTCCTCTCTAAAAAGGGAGCTGGTTTTACTCACAGTTTCATAATGCAGTATAAAGATGGAAATGCGTTAATCCTGCATATGAACTCAAAATCTGCCTCTGAGGTCTTGAATGCAAATGGTCGAGTACCTCATTTTCAAGAATGAATTGAGAGCTGCAGCTTATGCAAACACTGCAAAAACACAGGATGCGAGCGGATTTCTGAAACAATTTTTGGAAGAGCTAGCGATCCTGAATTACAGTTATGTGAAATCCATGTAATACTATAGTTGATTTTTTTAAAGGATATACTTATTAAAACACCAAAATAACATAAATGGAAAATTGGTGAAGCAAGTTTGTGTTACCACAGGCTTTTTTAAAAAAAAAAAAAAAAAAAAAAAAGTCCTGGAAGATGAGAGGTGTAAAGATTTATGAATATAAGGTTTATAGTGTTCTCATTTTAATTTCTGTGCATATTCTAGGAAAATAACTATTTTTATATATTTTATTTCTCACTAATTAGTATGGATAGCTGCTTCGAGGAGACGAGGCAGATTTTCTCTGTTGGACTATAAGATCAAATATATCTTTCACAAATTAAAACTAAAGGAAACGATTCTCAGCTGTAACACTTTCTGGGTACTTAAATATTAGCAGTGTTGTGAAGGGAGCAGCTAAATACACCATGGAAACTTGCCAGATGGAGTGACACAGTCGAGGACCAGCTTTGATACCTGTTTCCAAGATGAGGCAAATACTCAAAAGGAGAATAAATTTACTTGGTGCAAAACAGTTCTCAGCTCGTACAGAAAGCAGCTGTGCCACTGTGTTTGCTGGGGAGACCGAAGTACCTCCTGCCTCTAGCTGCAGCAGTTCTCACAATGAAATTGTGTCCATTAGCCGATAAATGAATTGAGATCAACAGTGAGGAGAAAGGCTGAAATACCAGGTGGAATTTTGAAAATAGCTTCCATTTTAAAATACATAATGTTCACTGCTACTTCAGTCAAAAAAAACGCCTGGTTTGATTACTGGCCAACTAGACGTTACAGACAATAAGAAGGGGAACCTGGATATTATTTACTAAGCACAACTACTGTGCGCTTCCATATTGTATTTTTCCCATCTCATTTGAAAATACTAGTGGAACTGACTTTCTCTTTGGAGGATAATTCCCCATTATTTTATTGATGTTGTTAAAGGACAGTTAAATATGTTTTAAAATATTACATTATTTGATATAATTCAGTTATGCTTTGCATAGTGTATATAATTGAGCATTTTTCTGGCGAAAGTTTTCTGAGGTTGTATGATGTAGCTCAAATTTTATTCTCTGATTTATTAATCATGTACAGTGATACGTTTACTAATGCATTCTCTCTCATGTCTGATTTTTTTTTTACCGTGCAATTTAAGCTGTTGACTTTGGAGGACAAGGGGTTTTTTTGCACTGTGTTGCCATTGCCCTGAGAAAACTCAGTTTGGAGGAATGGTGCGATAGCTGCAGTCCCCAATGCATCAAGTGAATAGAGAAGCTCTGTCCACTGACAGCAGGACCAGTTTTGACCTTGATTGCAATGGGCCCTGATTTTCAGCGCTGCTGCAGCCTGCGCTGCTGACCTCAGGCAATGCAAGTGGCTGCCTGGCCAGCTGCTATTTGAGACAGAAAGCTTGATTCAATGATCAGATGCTCTCGACAGAAGCTGACTTCGTTTTTCTGGTGTAGACAGCAGCTCTATCTGTAACAGGTATTTGGATCATCTCTGCTGTGGCATTTGTTGTATCAAGAAGAATATCAAATTGAGGCAGCCCTAAAAACCCATAGGATAAAAAGCATCCTAAAAAAACATAGGGCAAGTTAAGTAATAACACTTATTACTGTTTAATTATTTGTCCTAAGCGTGTGTTGTAATGGTGTTACTTAGATGAATTGGGATTTAGATATCCAAACATAAACATAACCTTCTACCTTTGTTAATGGTGTGTGATGCTTGAAATGGACTGACAGACTCTAGTTTCCTATCATGACTTTAAATGGATATGCAAAGTTGTTCCTTTCCCCTCTCCGCCCCTCTCCCCCCTCTTGTTGTTTTGTTCTGACTGATTAGTTGCATTGCAGGACATTTTGGTAATGTAAACGCAGATCGTGTGTGAGCAGACGCACACATAGGTTCCCTGTGAAATGTATATTGCTGCAATTTAAAAACTTGTAACCTAAAAGCAAGGCAGTGGTCTAAAACTTTAGCACCATATAAATCCTTCATGGATTTCTCTGTTTTGTTTGTTTGTTTTTTATGCACTGGCCCTGCTTGCAGGTTGCGCTTGCTTAACTGTGCTAGGATCCTGGGTGTGAGACGGTATGTGGGATGCAAAGCAAGCTCCGAGTTGTTCTGTTAGTTACTGTGAAGGGAAAAATAAGCAAGCCTCACACTTTGAAAATAGCTATAACTACAGAAATCTAATCTCAAATTGTTGAGATTAGGGTACCATGTTGCAGTTTTGGGAAATGGACATAAGTCTAATAAATGATTGACGTGATGTCCCATAGAGTTAGAATTAACATTGAAAGTAGATCACTTATTTTATGTGTAAATTTTAACCCTCCTAAGTGCAAGTGTCAGTGATTTAAGAGACTGTGTCTGTATTGCTGGAAATGGCAGTTTCAAGTCTTGACTATGCTCTTCCTCCTCTTGGAAATAGATATAGAGATGAATACTTATTTGTGATAATGGTATCTTTTATCTGAAAAATCAAAATCGAGTTCAGTTTACTTTGTATTAAAGTTAAATGCTCACAATTTCTCATAGAAATGAGGACTTCTACTGTGCTTTTGACAAGAGGATCCTTTTTTGCGATTCATACTATATTTCAGAGGTGGCCAAAGCAAATACTCTTTCATGTGGATTTTGGACCTTCTAGGCTGAAAGTGATAGGTAAATAAGAATATACTTTTTTGTAGTATTTTTAAAAATAGCAGTCTGCCTTGACTCTTGAAGTTGCCATAAGAAGTGAGCTTGTCTTATGCAGTCTCAGAACTGATTGCAACTGATTATTTTGTGCCAGTTTTGTCCACACTATGCAATCTATGACCTGTCAGGAGAATGGATGGCCGAGCACCGTATTCTGTCTCTCCTTTAAGGTCTTTACCACGCAGTTCCAGATTCTGAAGGTAGCCTGCAATGCTGTTATCCTTTTTTTGGCAAAAAATCATTCAGGAAGTGGCGCAAAATCAAAACTTTGCAGTAAAGAGGACTTGAAAAGGGAAAAGTCAAAGAGTATCAAGAGGGAATAGTTTCTCAGTCGTGGTTAGAGCAATGCTGGGGGGAGCTAATGGCATTTCTGGAGCTCTGTTTGTGGTGCTCTCGGCACATGCCAGGTCCTCACTTTGCCATCATCAAGGAACTCCAAGTGTGTGCAAGTTTTTCCAGTTTTTTGGAAGTGGAAAGACTGAATATGGACACAGAGGAATAAACTTTCAAAGTGTTGTGTGGCACGCGAACATGCAAATCACATTACTACTAAAGGAATTTGCAGGTGTATTTTTCCTGCTGTGCTTTGAAAGTTCCTACCATTCAGTTTACTGATGTACATGGGGAAAGAAATCAGTCAGTTTGGGTGTGGGAGGGTGGCCAGAAAAAAAAAAACTGTTTTTTTTACTAGATCCTCTTATTTCATCCCTATGAACACATCGATAAACATCTTAGTCTTCCTTCCATCTTCTTTTTCATGTGTGATAACATTTATTCAAAGGAAAACAATTAATAAAGCGCAGCAGAGGTTCTGCTGGTGATAATAGCAATACACCCACTCACAGATCCTCTGTGGTAATTCTATAAAATGCTTCTGGGTTTGGATGTTTTATAAAGCAAAAGGCATGTCATAAACAGTTGACTGTCTATAAGGGAGTTGACATGCTGAGGGTGAAATGCTGCCCAAGGATTGCTTTGTTTCATTTAGGATTGCACCAAGTCAGCTTTTCTTTCCACTGTGCTTTCAAAAAGGTCCAGTATCTCCTGTACCTGCCTGGTGGGCGGAAAGAGCACGCATGGCATTAGTCCCGTAAAGGGCTCTGTGCTCTCCCCTCTTGCAGAGCAAGCACTCTCGTTAAAAAGAGTGCAGAAGCAGAAATAAGGGCTCCTCTGCTTATTTTTCAGAAAGAGACAGCAAGAAATTCGGGTTTTAATGTAATTCTTTATAATATTGCTCTGGGATCAGAGAAGTGAAGGGTTGGATTTGCACTGCAGCTGTGAAAACGCCAGCAGAACCTGTAGCCTGGTATTTGTTGTTCCATAAATTTATTGTGCAGTCAGCCCTCCAAGCATTCCCCATGTAGTAAGAAAATGCAGACTCTGTTTTTCTCTTTGGAGGGTTGCGAGCTGTATAGAAGTAAAACTGCTGAAGAAGGCAGGTAATGTTTAGCAAGAGGAAGAGGAGACAGTAGAAGTGTAGTCAGGTAAGAGCACCAGCTTAATTCAATTGATGGAGAAGTGGAAAGAGATATATATAATACAATATAAAAAATATACAGGTGGCACATTGTAGTCAATGAATTCTATGTTTTTACCATTCTAGATTTGGGGAAAAAAATGGCTCCAGGTATTGAAAGGTTTGTTCAGTGTTCCAAGTAAGATAAATATCCTCCAGAAGAGTGGTTCTTCATTGTGCTCTCCAACTATAATGCAGAAATACCTATTCTTGTAATGAGAACAGTGTAATCCTGTTAATTTTTGAGGTTATGTATTTTGGTAATGCTCTAAATTAAATTCCCAAAGGTTTTTTTAATGTAAACTCATTAAGAAGATTAGTGCATACCAAGTAGCCTATGGATTAAGAGAAGCTTGTTTTTACTGAGAATTAAAGACCATGAAAGGGAACCATCTTAGTCGTTGAACTGGAGGATCTGGAATCAATAAGCAGTTTTATCTAAGCACTGTTAAAAAATAATAAAATAAATTTAAGTCAAATTATCTTTTTTAAAATATTACTTTAACCTTTCCTGGAAACAATTGAGTATTTACAAATAGAGCACCACAGTTTGATCAGGAGCACATCCAAATATTCTAGATGAGCCGTGAGGAATTCTTAGTCATTAATCCTAGAACCTGAATTCATAAATTCCCTAAGTATTGATATTCTAACTAATTATTTTAATTGAACTTCAATCTCTGGTTATAAAATCTAAAATTCATTCTCAAGAGAATTTAAACTCTTATCACCTATATTCCTGAGATCTCTAAGAAGATGCTTTGAAAATAATCCCTTCGTAATTGCCTCTGCTTTGCTATTAGCAGCAGTGTTTAGAGTATTTCCTGCTGCAGTGGTGAATAGTTGGATTAGATCGAGGTCCTGTGAAGCAAAGGTTGACCTTTGTGGCATGTCAGCAGGTGACATTTTGCATCTTACATTCGTAGCTTATTTAGAGGTGGTGAAGCTTTCACTCTGGGGGTCCCCAAGAAAAATACAGCTTCTAGGAAATGCTTTTTTGGCATAAAAATTCAAGGGTTTGCTTGTGATAGGATGGTGTAAATGTTCCTTAAGGTGCCTGGGCTAGTGCATAGGTAGGGGTGTTTTCTGGGACAGTGCAGGGCATAAACTCCCATCAAGTACCACAATAAATGTTTGGGTCTAGAAGATGCCCTGAAGAGTTCTGTGTGCAACAGCTGTGTTGGGTCAGATAAAAGCCAAATAATCCAATAATTTATTTTCAGCAACCAAAAGTGGATGTCTTATAATCACTGGAAGAACCAGGTACAAGATTATGTAGACTTCTTCCTACAGAGCTTCCAGCAGTTCCTCTAGATAGTTTCTGAAGCGAGAACAGATGTCAAAAAAACATTCCTTCCTTTGCTTGCTTTACTTTTTCCTCTAATAATTCAGTGTATGACTTACTCTTTTGACTAGCTTGAACATTAAATTGAAATTTCTAGGGAACTTCTTATGGCACAAGATTTCCTTCAGTCTGATGGTCAGTTCAACTCAGAGCCCACCATGTTGTGTATGGAGTTAGGATAATTTTTCTCCAGACTTAAAGTCCTTATGCAGTTTCCAGTTCAGCCCTTGCTTTGAAAAATGCAGTGTCAGTAGCAGACTTCATCCCTGCACAGCCTCTTTTCTATTTGCAACTCCATCATATCAAATGATAGACCTTTCTGAAATACAAGTTTCAACTATCCTGTAGGTAATATAGCATGAATAGCAGGTGCCCACCCAGCAAGCCAAGTGGCCATGGCTTTTGTGTTGCCTTTGAGCAACATGATAGGCACATGATGAATTTTGCTGAAATCCTCGGAAGGACTTTGGCAACCTTCGTAGAGTTACACTAGGAGCGTCTCAGCCTGGTGCGCCTGTTCCTGCTCTGCTTGCATGGCAAAACCACATGTGACAGTGATGTGTTCTCTGTAGTCAGCAAACAGTTTTCTAGTTTGGGTATTTCCATGTAACTAGCATTTATCTTTGGAGTGTTTTGAAGAGACGACAGGGGAACCAAAAACATGGTGTTTTCTGTGAGTAAATTATTTCACTATGTTACTTTGGAAGAATGACAAGGAACAAAAAGAATATAAAGTTTCTGTGGTTAGGCCTGTACTTCAGAAGATAGATCCTTATTTCTCCAGCAAGAAAAGGTGATATTCATTCTCACTGATTATTTTAGGGTTATTTTTCTTAAGTAACAATCTCATATTTTTGGTAATGATTTTCTGAGCACTTTTAACAGGAAGAATTAGAACTTCCTGGAACCGTGGTCCCTTTGTGCTGGCGATAGCGAAGAGGGTTAGTGTAACTGTGAGTCAGGGGCTGTTGGGGCGGATGCCCTACCCATGGGTTGTCACAGCAGTCCCATGGGCACTTGCCTTCCACCCTCTGCAAACGCAGGAAGAGGCTGGCCCGCACGCAGACTGACCTAAGCCAAGGACTGGATCGGCATCCGTACAACACCTGCGACTTACTGAGCGCTCAGTCTGACCCACGGCAGACTGCCCAGTCCAGTCAAAATGCTGTGGACATGGGCTTGGGTTGATTGCCCGCAATGCCGAGATACCCTGTACTTAAGGAACATGAGCAGAACTGCCCCATCTCACAAAATCCAGCTCTCCTCTGTGGTCAGACAGAGGACAAGGGAGGGAAACGTGGATGTCAGTAGAAATTTTGCTCAGCTAGATCTGCCTGTGTACATGCCAAAACGTGCGTGTGTGAGTGCCTGGGCGCTTCTGCAGGTGCTGCTGTGGAGGGCAGCTCCCCCGCGCTTGCAGGCGCTGCGCAAGTTTTGCTCGTGCAGCTCCTCCTCTGCTCTTCCCCATGACCTTCAGAGCCCCGCTGCTCCTCTGCCGGGCATCTCCTGAGGAGAGATTGTCAGTTGTGATGAATTGTGAGTTTGTC